>PVKM010013471.1:0-30245 GCA_004027735.1 Carollia perspicillata
AAAAAAGACCATGCGTAGTATTTCTTATGACTCAATTTATGACACAAACCTTATACAATTTATTACAGAAATTTGTAGAATGCTACTTTCCCTGTTATAACGTGCACGCATAGGGAGGGCTTCCAGAAAGGATGTCTGTTTCTCCATCAGAATCCTCTTCCCTCTGTGGCTGGCTTTGTCTGAACTGTGGCCATCTGGCTGCTGATACATACTTTGTTAGAAATGTGATGGATCTCATTTTCAGGCTTTGTTTTTGTTTCAACAGGGAATAAACAAGCTAATGAACTTCTTTGAATTACGTAGGTATTCAGAAAACTCAGGTCTGCAACAAATATGAACATCTAACTCAAGATTGCCCATTCCTTCCTACTAGATGCCGTTTCTTAATCTTCACAATAATTCGAAAGCCTGATGGCAAGAGACTGATGTAACCCTGAGAGATTACCTTTAAAATACCAAAAGTGTGTCGAAATTCTCTATCCATTCTTTTCTTGCGCTCAACGAGCTGTTTTATTACCATTATTTTGAACTATTTATCAGGTAAATTACTTATCTCTTTCTGTTCATTAACAACTTTTTTTTTCTGAGTTTTTATTTTGCCTCTTTGGTGGTTGCATGCAACATATTCCTTTGTTTTTGTTTTTATTTTTTTTTGACACTTTGTGTTGTGCCTGTACATTAGATAAAACAGCTGCCTCCCACCCTGGCTGATGTGTCTCGGTTGGTGGGAGCATCAGCCCACACACTTAAAGTTCGCAGGTTTAATTCATAGTCAGGGCCCATACCTAGGTTGTGGGTTTGATCCCTGGTTGGGGTGTGTATGGGGGGAAACCCATTGATCTTTCTCTCTCTTTCTCTGTCTTTCTCTCTGTCTCCCTTTCTCTCTGAAAGCAATGGAAAACATGTCCTCAGGTGAGGATAAAACAAACAAATATAAAACAGTTCCCTTGCACAGTCTTGAAGAAGTGCCCTCATGTAAGTGATGAAACTTACCATTCAACACTGCCCCAGCTCTTAATTGTCTGGTAAACTTTTGTGGGAATCCAAGCAGTCTATTTTATTCTTTTTTTAAAATTGAATGTATTGGTGTGGCATTGGTTAATAAAATTACATTGGTTTCAGGTGTACGTTTCTATAACACATACATGCATATTGCACCGTGTGTTCGCCACCCCAGGTCAAGCCTCCTTCCATCACCATTTATCCCCGCTTCACCCTCCTCTACCTCCCCGCGACCCTCTTTCCCTCTGATAATCACCAGACTGTTGTCTTTCTATATGGCTTCTTTTCCTTTTTTTTCTTTTTGATTAATCCCTTTACCTTTTTCACCCAGGCCCCCAGCACCCTCACCTCTGACAGCTGTCAGTCTGTTCTCTGTATCTACGAGTCTATTTCATTTTGCTTATATTGTTCATTAGATTGCATGTGTAAGTGAAATCATGTGGTATTTGTGCTTCTCTGACAGGCTTATTTCCGTGAGCATAATATTCTCTAAGTCCATCCATGTTGTTTCAAAAGGTACATTTCCTTCTTTTTTATGACCGATTATATTCCATTGTGTAAGTGTCCCATAGCTATTTTGTCCACTCATCTACTGCTGGGCACTAGGGCTGCTTCCAGATCTTGGCGATTGTAAATAACACTGCAGTGAACTTAGAGGTACATATATTCTTCTGAATTAGTGTTTTGGGATTCTTCAGATAAATTCCCAGAAGTGGAATTGCTGGGTCATAAGGCAGTTCCATTTTTAATTTTTCGAGGTATCTCAATTCTACTTTCCACCATGGCTGCACCGATCTGCATTTCCACCAACAGTGCATGAGGGTTCCCTTTTCTCCACATTCTTATCAACAATCGTTTGTTAATGATAATAGCTATTTTTATAGGTGCGAGATGATATCTCATTGTAGTTTTAATCTGCATTTCTCTGATGACTAGTGATGGTGAGCATCTTTTTGTATGTCTATTGGCCACTTGTATGTCCTCTTTGAAGAAGTGTCTATTCAGGTCCTTTGCCCATTTTTTAATTGGATTGTTGTTTTATTTTGTTTTTTGGTGTTGAGTTTTGTAAGTTCTTTATAAACTTTGAATATTAACTCCTTATCAGATGTATCATTGACAAATATGTTCTCCTATTCAATAGGTTGTCTTTCATTTTGTTGATGGTTTCCTTTGCTGTGCAAAAACTTCTTAGTTTGATGTAGTTCCATTTGTTTATTTTTTTCTTTGTTTCCTTTGCCTGAAGTGATATGTTAGTAAAAAATACTGCTACAATAAATGTTCAAGATTTACTGCCTACGTTTTCTTACAGGTTTTTTATGGTTTCGATTCTAACATTTAAGTCTTTAATCCATTTTGAGTTTATTCTTGTGTATGATGTAAGAAGGTAAGCAAGCTAGTTTTAATTTTTGCACATATTTGTCCAATTTTCCCAACACCATTTATTGATTAGACCATCTTTAACCCTTTATATGTTTTTGCCTCCTTTGTCTAATATAAGTTGATCATTAAAGGCATGGGTCTATTTCTGGGCTCTCTATTCAGTTCCGTTAATCTATATGTCTGTTTTTATGCCAGTACCATGCAGTTTTGATTACTATGACCTTGTACTGATACCAGATAACATGATTCCTTCAATTTTATTCTTCTTTATCAAGGTGGCTGCAGCTATTTGGGGTCAATGTAAACTTTTGGAATATTTGTCCTAGTTCTATGAAACATGTCATTGGTATCTTGGTAGGAATTGTGTTGAACTATAGATTGCTTTGGGTAGTATAGGTAATTGAATGATGTTAATTCTTCTTATTCATGACAAATAAATGTGCTTCTGCTTATTTGTATCATCCTAAATTTCATTCTTTAGTGCCATGATTTTCTGAATACGGGTCTTTTACATCGTTGGTTAAATTTATTCCTAGGTATTTTATTTTTATTTGATGCAATTGTAAATGGGATTTTTTTTTAGTTTTCCTTTCTGATAGTTCATTATTGGTGTATATAAATGCAACTGATTCTGGATATTTATTTTGTATCCTGCTACTTTACTAAATTTGTTTATCAGTTCTAGTAGTTTATTAGTGGAACATTAGGGTTCTCTATATACAATATAATGTCATCTGTGAATAAGACAGTTTTACTTCCTCCTTTCCAATTTGGATGCATTTTGGTTCTTCTTTTTGTCTGACTGTTATGGCTCGGACATCATTACTATGAGAATAAGAGTGGTGAAAGTGAACATCCCTGTCTTGCACCTAGTCTTAAGGGAAATGCTTGCAGTTTTTGCCCATTGAGTATAGTGTAGGTTGTAGATTTCTTATATATGGCCTTTAATATGTTGTGCTATGATCCTTCTATTCCCATGTTGCTGAGAGGTTTTATAATAAATGGGTGCTGAATTTTATCATGTGCTTTTTCTGCATATGGAAAATAATCATGTGATTTTTGCCCTTCATTTTTTTATTAGGTGAATCACATTTATTGACTTGTGGATATTTTACCCACCTTGCATCCCCAGAATAAATCCCACTTGAACATGGTATATGAAATCCTTATACTGTATCCTGCTGTATCCTTATTGATTTTCTGTTTGGAAGATTTATCCATTGATGTCAATGGGGTGTTAAAATATCTGACTATGACTGTATTTCTGTTGATCTCTCCCTGCATCAAGATTTGTTTCACATATTTAGGTGCTCCTATGTTGGATGCAAGAATGTTTGTTTACAAGGGTTATAGCCTCTTGTTGGATTGTTTATCGTCGTGTAGTGTCCTTCTTTGTCTCTTACTATAGCTTTAGTTTTAAAGTCTATTTTGTCAGATATAAATATTTCTACCCCACCTTTTTTTTTCTTTCCATTTGTATGAAATATCTTTTTTCCATCCCTTTACTTTTAGTCTGTATGTATCTTTCATTCTGAGGTGAGTTTCTTGTAGATAGTATCTATGGGTCTTGTGTTCTTATGTATTCAGCTACCCTGTTATCTGACTGGAGCATTTAAGCCATTTACATTTAAAGTGATTATTGATAGGTGCATATGTATTGCCATTATATATATTTTAACTATGTTCCTCTGTTTTCTTCTTCTTTTTTGAATAAGACCTTTAACATTTCTTGTAATACTGGTTTACTGGTAACAAACTTCTCTAGCTTTTTCTTGTCTGGGAAGCTCTTTATTTTCCCTTAAATTTTAAATGATAGCCTTGTTGGATAATGTAGTCTTGTTTGTAGGTCCTTGCTTTTCATTGCTTTGAATATTTCATGCCAGCTCCTCTAGGCCTGAAATGTTTCTGTTGAGATATCAGCTGACAGTCTTATGGGAGCTCCCTTGTAGGTAACTGCCTTTCTCTTGCTGCTTTTAACATCCTCTCTTTGTCTTTACCTTCGCCATTTTAATTATGATGTGTCTAGGTATGGACCTCTTTACATTCATCTTGTTTGGACTCTCTGTGCTTCCTACACTTGTGTGTCTTTTTCCTTCACCAGGTTAGGGAATTTTTCAGTCATTATTTCTTCAGATAGGTTCCCAGACCTTTGCTTGCTCTCCTCTCTTTCTGGTACCTCTGTGATGCAGATGTTGGTATGTTTCATATTGTCCCAAATATCCCTTAGGCTATTCTTATTTCTTTAAATTCTTTTGCTTTTTGCTCTGATTGGGCATGTTCCGCTACCTTGTCTTCCAAATTGCTGATTTAGTCCTCTGCTTCATCTGACCTACTCTTTATTCCTTAGAGTGTATTCTTCATTTTCAGGTACTGTGTTCTTCAGTGCTGACAGGTTATTTTTTATGGTTTCCATGTCATTTCTCCATATTGTTGTAGTTCTCACTAAGTTCCTTCAGCATCCTTATAACCATTATTTTGAACTCAGTATCTGCTAAAATGCTTGCCTTCATTTCACTTAGCTTTTTTTCTGGAGAATTCTCCTGTTCTTTCATTTTAGACGTTCGTCTCCACATTTTGCAGCCTATTTAGTAGCTTCTAATAATCGGAGCTGTACCAAGACCCATCAGTGTCCAATAGTGGAGGATATTGGTTAGCATCTATGAAACTGGATGAATTTCACTGCCTTAACTACAAGTTTGTTGATCTTTTCATTCAGTTAATGTAGTCTGCAGTTGAATAGCTCTATTGAAGTTTTCAGTTTAGTTATTATATTCCTCAGCTCTGTGATTTCTCTTAGATACTTTGTTATTTTTCTATTTGTTGAAATTCTCACTTTGTTTACACATTGTTTTTCAGATATTGGTGAGCATCTTTATGATCATTATTTTGGACTCTGTATCAGGTAAATCACTTGTCTCCATTTCTTTAAGATCTGTTTCTGGAGTTTTATGTTGGTTTCATATTTGGATCATATTTTTATATTTATTCATTTTTCTTGACTCTCTGTGTTTATTTCCATGCATTAGGTTAAACACCCACTTCTCTCAGTCTTGACAGAGTGGTCTCATATAGGAGAATAATCTATCATTCAGTCCAGGCCCAGTTCTTGGTTGTCTCTCAAACCTTTGTGATTTTCCAAGCAGCCTACTTTATTTTTACTGGCTCCCAGCAGTTGATGCTGGGCCAAGACTCTCAGCGTACCAAAGAGGAGGATTTCAGTCAGCATCTAAATGCAGGCTCATTGGAAACTTGACCCCCTGACAGTGGCTCTAAAGTGTGCAAATCGACCCTTTAGACAAGGACTAAGAGGTGGTCATTTTTGTCTGCTTCCTCTGCATTGAGCCCAGAGGAGCTACCAAGATAAGAACTGTTTCTTTGTTTATTCAAGCTTTAAGGGATCTTTCAAATCAAGCCCTGCTTGCCACCAGAGCCAAGTGATTAAGGTTGTGCCCCTGAGCCACAGTCACAAAAAACAGAGCCCTGTGGTGGGGGTGGGGCGGAGTAGTGGGGGGTAAATGCAGACAACTATACTTGAACAACAATAAAACAATAAAAAAAAAAACCCAGAGCCCCATAATCATGTGCATAAGGTCTTTCCATGGAAATACTTATGATGTGGATCCGGCCACAGGGAGAATGTCAAGATGGTACCAGCAGACTTCCCTAATCTCTGGGTGGAATAGCTGTCAGCCCCTAGATGTGTGCAAAATTTGAAGTCTGACCTACAGGCTGCAACTCTTAAGATATGCAAATAGACCCCTTTCAGGGGAAGAATGTTAGTTGAGTATTTCTGTCTGCTGCCTCTTTGTTGATGAGCCTTGTAAAGATATTTGACTAAGAACGTATTCATTGTTCACTACAAATCTGTTGAAACTAAGAACATAAGCCCTGCTGGCCACTAGAGTGAGGCTAATCAAGGTATATGTCCTCTGGTCTGCAGCAACAAAAAGCCAGGACACCACAGATATGCAAAACCTCCATTCACAGAGACAGAAGCCATGTGGGGTGGGGCTGAGGAAAAGAAGGAAGAGCGAATCCACTGATTCTTAGGAAAGGATCAGAGTAGGTTGCTGGCACTATGTTAAATTAGAAGCCTGACCCTTTGCAAATTTTGGACCACTTAAAGTTGTCCCTGAAGCTGCTTACACTATCCTTATTTTTTTGGATTCTTTCTTCTTTTTGTTGTTCTGATTGGTTGCTTTTTGCTTCCTTATGTTCCAAATCATGGATTTGTTTCTTAGCTTAATCCACTCTACTGTTATTTCCCTGTAAATTATTCTTTATTTGAATTAGTGTATCCTTTGTTTCTGACTGGATCTTTTGTATGCTGCTGAGGTCCTCACTATGTTCCTTGAGCATCTTTGTAACTGGTGTTTTGAACTCTGCATCTGATAGATTGCTTATATCCCTTTTCTTTAGTTCTTTTTCTGGAGTTTTGATCTGTTCTTTCATTTGAGTCATATTTTTTGTCTTTTCATTTTGGCAGCTTCCATGTGTTTGTTTCAATGTATTATTAGGTAGAGCTGCTATGACTCCCTGTGGCCTAATAGTCCTATAGTGTCCAGTGGGTACAGTCTCCCCTATCACCTAAGCTGGGTACTTGAGATGAGCCATTCATATGTGCTGAGTACAATCTCCTCTTTTAGTTGAGCCTTGATTGCTGTGGGCAGGTCAATGGGAGGGGTATATGCAGGCCAGCCAGCTGTGAAGACTGGCTGTGACTGCTGACCACCAACCTCCACAGTCCAATGGCAGGGTGGTGGTGCTCCAGTGTGGTCTGTAGCTGTTTACTGGGTGTGCAGGCTCTGGTTTTTCCTGGGTGGCGTAAGCCAAGGTCAGCCCCAACCTGTGCTCTTCCTGGGGTCACCCTGCCTGGGCTATAAAGCAATTGAGATGGCTGCTACCTGTGCTGTGCTTGGAGACTCCCAGGCAAAGCCAAGCTAAGAATCTAGGCTGGCTGCTGCTACTGCCAGTTCTGGGACCACTTAGCAAGAGGTACAGGGGCTGGGGGCTCACTGAGGCTGGCTGTTGCTTGTTTCATTTGATTTAGGAAGTTGTGAAGCATGAGCAAAACCAGCCATTCATATGGAATGTCACTGTTAACAGTTTGGATGGGCCCGTAAGTTGAGTGGGATGGAGTCTGAGGGGATCTCCAGAGTGGGTCAAACAGTGTTAACCAGGTTGATGCAGGTCAGATATGGCACCCGCCTGCTGGTTCTGTGGCTCTGTCAGTGGAGGGGTCAGGAAAGGGACAGTGGCCTCTGCCCGCCTTTCTGTGTGGGAGAAAGCTGTTCCCCAGCTCCCACTTTGATGCCAGACACTTCAGTTCATCCCTCTATGCCACTGGTCCTTTCATGCTGCTACCACAATACTGGAGCTCAGAGGGAGTGAATCTAAGTCTGTGTGCAGGTTCTTTAAGGGGACCTGCTTGGGACTCCAGAAGTTTTTTCCGTGGACTCAACCCGCACTGGTTTTTGCAGCCAGAAGTTTTGAGGACTTAACTTCCTGTCACTGGAACCCTGAGCTGGGGGACCTGGTGTGGGGTTGGGACTCCTTGCTCCCGAGATATCCCTCCTGAATTTTATCCACCACATATGGATGTGGAACCAGCCCATTCCACATTCCCCGCCCCCACCAGTCTGGAATGATGTGGTTTCTTTAATTCTGTAATTGTCAGACTTCCATTCCACTCAATTTCTGATGTTTCTGAGTGGTGGTTGCTCTATAATTTAGTTGTAATTTGATGTGGTTGTGAGGACACATGCCATGTTTACTTTTACCCCCATCTGACCAGAAATCAGGTACTGTATTTACGATGTTCTTGTGGGTCCCATGGACCTAGATCCACTGGCTTTCAGAACTAGAATTTTGGGGGCCTGTCCTTCAGGCTGGAGTCTTAAAATTGGTGTGCGGTCCAAGTCCTTTACTTCTCGGGCAGAAGCTGGGAGTTGGGAGTATCCTCCAGATTGTATGTTACTATACTGGAAATGGGGTTCATGGAGAGATTGTATCTCAGCATTTTCTACCAATTTCAATATGTTTGTGTTTTTTCTTGTTTATATAATGTATAGGAGTCACTTGCTTAGTTTCTGGAATTATTTAAAAATTAATAGTTACCTCTGAAACAGTGTAGCTGTAGGTCTGGTGTGTCCATGGAAAAAGGTGAGTTCAGGGACCTCCCGTATTGCCATCTTGAACAAGAACTTTCAGTTCTGAGTTCTAGCCATGAACAACGTCCATTCCTATTTGGATTTCCATCATCTGCTCCTGACCTGGAGGCTGAAAAGCTGAGCACAGATTACCATAGGTTTATGGGCTGGGGGAGACTAAAATTGGAGTTCAGTCGGATTTCAGCTGAGAGACTCCTGAAAGCTAACCTTAGGAGGATGTCCTAAGTAAAGAATTGATTAACCCTTCCAAAGACCAAAATCATGCCTTAAACCAGCAGTCCCCAACCTTTTTGGCACCAGGCACGGGTTTTGTGAAAGACAGTCTTTCCATGGGCTGGTGTGGGGGGCGGGGATGGTTTCGGGATGATTCAGGCACATGACATTCAAGCACACCTCCTGCTGTGCGGCCCAGTTCCCAACAGGCCTGGGCTGGTTCTGGTCTGCAGCCAGAGGTTAGGGACCCCAGCCTTAAATCTCTCGATCCCTGGATTGGATTAGGGTCATATTCCATTGCCTAATTGCCTCACAGAAACAAATCTAAATCATTTCTGAAGGAAGAGAAATTAGTTCCGCAATTTTTTCTGTATCCTGACATTTAATCAAAACTTACGAGGCAAATTGGAGATGAAATCATCAAAAAGCAAGAAAAAAACAAATAATAGAAACAGAGCCACAGGCAATACAGTCTTGGAATTAAAAGGGGGCTATAAAATAACTATGAAAGCTAATTTTTAAATTGATAATTAGATGGGGAATTTTAATAGAGAACTAGAAGTTATACAAAGAATTGAGTGGATATTCTAGAGCTAAAAAGTTACAATATAGAATTTCAAATCTCAATAGATATGTTTAATGGCAGGTTGAGGTTTAACAACAATAAAGCATTAGAGAACTAATATATAGGCTGGTGGAATCATCATAAACTGTGAAGTTTATGAAATTTTATCCTATTTGTAAGGTAATAATTGAGGCTGCCACAAATTTATAGAGGCTGAAGAAAACATGAAAAATTCCTGGGTCAGAGACCAAGGTCTTTCTCACTCAAGGCTTCACACTCTGTTCGCGTCTCGTCCATGGTGGCTGCTGCACTACAGTGACAGAGCTGAGCAGTCGTGACAGAGACTACTGGTCCTCCAGCTGATGGCATGACTACACTGGGTTAGAGGCTGAACTAGGACAGCCCTAAAGGGCCTGCTTTCGGGTACGCTTCAAAGAAGGATACATAACAGATTTGGGGTGGGCTATACCCTCCCAATTTAAGTGGCAGGAATCTGCAGTTGGCCTTCCTCCTTATCTTTGTCCTTCTGAACAATGGACAACACGTCCTTCACGGAGAGGGCTACTTTTCCCAAGGTAAGGGGGAAGTCACCCAGGGGCTACATGTATTCCTTTTGCCTTGGTGCTTTTTATAGCCTGCTATTTGTATATGGATTAGAAGCTGTATGTAACTCTGGTGCTTGTCTTATTTGGATGTAAAAGTCAATTTACTAAGGATATTACATAAGGACTTAATGGTATGCTTAGTCCCAAGAAGTTGGTATGTCCCAAAGCTTCTTGCTTCTTAAAGCTATTGACAGGGGGCATCCACCACAATAGCACAGAGGCCTGGATGGGACCCCAAATGAGGAAAGCCCAAAGCTTCTTTCTGAATTCTATGGCACTGACAACCCACATCACGTGGGTTATGGGAGACAGATTGCTGTGGTCCGGGGAGGGGGATTGACTGCGATGATAGGAAGAGGCCATGAGAGAGGCAAGGAAATAAAAGTGTAGAACTCTGACCAAGGCATGAGGAGGACATGTTAATTCTTGAGAAGCTTATGGACAACACACGGCATATAACATTTCCCATCATTTTGTTTGCCAGTTCTGGCTCTACTTTTCCTAGATGGTTTCATGATACCAAGGAAGCCACAGTCAGGAGAAATCCTGGTAGTAGAAACGCCTTATAATTTTGAGAGTCTGTAGTTAGCTTTTATTTAAAGATCTAAGAGTTATGAAGTTTTTATTCTGTAGAGCAAAATTAAAATATAATTCTCATCCTTTAATATAAGAAATATTCTATTGTAGTTTCCAAATTTTATTTTGGGCAAACCCTTTCTTTAAACAAAATTTAATAGAACCTCCATATAATAATAGCTAACAGTTATTTAAAGTTTACTGTGTGTCTGACCACGTACAAAGCTTTCGATAAGTTATCTTATTTAATCTCACACCACACGTGAGATGTAGGTAATATCATCCCAATTTTCCAGATAAGAAAATTGAAGCAAGGGGGTTAATTAACTTGACAAAGGACAACAGAAGAAGTCGGTCTGGTTGGGGACTGCAGTGTGGGCTGAGTGGCCGAGGCGCTTCTCTGGAGGCAACTCAGGGCGAACAGCAACAGTGGAGAAGTGCGCAGGCCGGAGTCATGGTGCCTGATACCATCAGGGACTGTGTGCCCCAGCTCAGGGGGCGTAACCTTTCCACCTGTCACTTCCTTTTTTAGGGAACATGCAGATTACTATTATCCACTTTCAGAGGTGCCAAGGTAGCACCTGATTTGATCTTCATGGAAGTACTTTTATAGTGCTTACAGACGAGGCAGTGCACGGGCATCATTGAAATATCACAACCTCCACAGAGGACATTTTAGGATGCTTTCTATATACCACAGCTCTGTTTGCCTTGGGCCTTCCCTTTCAAAGGACCACTAGTACTCTGTAACACCCTGCCAGCAACTTTTCACACCACAGTGTCTGCCACGGATAGGAAGTCCACGGATAGGAAATCCTCCAGGTTTGCAGTTTGCATTTCTCCGTCTCTCCTGCTGGCTACAAAAGCATCAGGGTGAGGCAGTCAAAGGGTGAATCCACTGACATGGGTTCATGTTACTAAAACCTTGTTTGACTGGTGCCCCTCCCCTCACCTGCTACAGCATAGTGCCCATGGAAATATCACTCTGGGTAAGAATCCCTCAGAATGAATGCCCCTCCATCAGGAAGGGCCCACATATAACCGTTGCTTGTAGGGTTGATTATCAAATAGCAACACCCAGCGTTTACTATGTGTTACCATGAGTCAGGCAGTGTTCTGCGTGCTGTAGCTGTACTGGCACTGCTCTAATAGGACCTTGTATTCTAACAGAATAACCCTTGAGATGGATGCAATTATTATCTTCATTTCATAGGTGAAGCAAATAAAGCACAGCGAAATTGAGAAACTTGCCCAAGATTACATGGTAAGAGAGAGCCCCAGTCTGGGGCCCCGAGTCTCTTCTGCCCCTGATTTGTCGTTATGGAAACTTGGAACTTGAGATTCTTGTGGGACAATTAGGTAACCCCCACTCTACACACGTTTCCTGAGTGCCCAAGATTTTGTGCATGATGCTAAAAACTAGAGACAGTGATAATTATTGAGGATTCAGATATGGAAGTGAGCGAGTTCCTGGACGTAGTTCCTGCCTTTAAGAGCTTTACAGTCCAATGAAGGGCAACATGAGTAAATCGGTTGTTACAAACGTAAGTATGTGATGGAAATATGTTACGTGGCCTACAAGGAGCAATGAACCTACACGGAGCCTATCAGAGAAGGTGGAAAGAATGCGTAACTAACCTGAGCTTCGGAGGAGAAACAGTAATTAGCAGGACAAAGAGTGAAAGGATGCTCCCGGCAGGAGAAGTGACAGAGATAAGAGAGCCTGGTGAAGGTGCAGGGCGAGCTTGTTTGGGATGGCTGAATGGCAGGGTTGGATGGCAGAAGAGAGGGTGAATGGCAATGGATGGGACTGGAGAGGTCGGCAGGGGTCAGGTCACAAAGGGCCTCATGCATGAAATCGTGGAGAGTTAGACGTCAGGTACCTAAGGGAGAGGCGTGTTAAAGAAGGTAAACACTTTAGGGGAAAAATTGGAAACGGGCATAGGGAGAGGCAAACGGAGACCAGGCCAGTAAGTTAAAAAAGGTCACTGTGGGAATACAAGCTCGAAGTGATGGGAGAAGTGAGAATGAGAGGAGAGGAAACCGTTTAGGATTTCTCAGCCACGCACTCCTGACAATTTAGGCTGGATATTCCTGTTGTAAGGGGCTGCCCTGTGAATCGCAGGCTGAGGAGCAGCACTCTTGGCCTCTACCCATTAGATGCCAGTGATAGGCTGCTTTCCAGTCGTGACAACCCCAAATCTCTCCAGACATTACCAGATGTCCCCTGCAGGCAAAACTGCGAGACCCGTGGGTTCAGACAGACTGGTGTTAATTCAGAATCAACTAGACTTGGATGTGTGAAGAATGTGAAAAGTGAGAAAGTGAGAGAATGGTCAAGGTTCACTTCAGAATAGAACTTCTACGATGACAAACTCATGGGATGAAAGATGACAGGCTTGATTTAGGACACATGAGAGATACTGGTAGGACACCCTAATGGAGAAGCCCAAGCAGCAGTCAGATAGATGAGTCTGTGCTAGGAGAAATGTGAGTTGGAGACACAGATTTGGGAACTATTTGCATGTTGGTGGGAAGTAACATCCTAGGAGTGAATGAGACCACCCATTGGAGCCTTGTGGAGAAGAGCACCAGGCAGGAACTCTAAAGAGAACCAAGAGTTAAGGGTGGAAGAGGATTATTAGATCACGATTCTGACTCTCAGCAATGAAAGGGAAGGCAGAAGAGAAGCGTGTAGTACTATGTCCTTTCAGTCAGTAGTGATCTTGGTATCCTCTATGACCCAAGTGCATGCTATAATTAAAAAAAGAAGGTGGAGGAAATTAGGAAAATTTGCACGATCATTTTTGTGCAATAAGTTTTCTTATTACACAGAGTCTTAAATTAAAGGTCTCATTTGCTGAATTTATTTTCTCTCTATGCTTTCAGTGCAAAATGAAACAAAATAAAAAACCATTAAAGAGCCTCACAGTTCTGTTAGGGTGAATGAATACCTTGAAATACCGGCCTGAATTGGAAAATCCGTCATCCATTTATTAGTAGTGTTGTTTCACTACCTTGTCATCAATGTTCAAAAAATGGTACTGCAACTGAAGGCTCAGGGAAAATACATAAGCTTTATATACAGAGATATCCTTTAGCTTTTGATTATGTTCTACAGTGATAATTCTTGGAGAAAATAAAATATCATGAAGCAATGGACACAGAGAGATTATGGGATAGAAAGCAAATCCAGTAACTGGAAATACCATCACTTTTGGCAGGAAGGTCAGACGAAGTGGGAAGATAATAGATGACAAGATTGCCATGGAGTCCCAAAGCTAATTGCTTACGATGTCGATTATGTTGAAATGTCTTAGACTTCGCAATAGCTGTCTCTCAAAAGGAACTCAGTTTTAAAGATGCTTTGGGTAAATAAGTGATTGCCTGAACGTAGTAGGTGGCATACCCTTGTGAGAACCATGAACTCTTCAGGCCCACAACGTATTTGGGAGGCCCACTCCCTAACAGCACTGTGCGTCGGCCACAGGGCCTGACCACCAGACAGGCACACCTATTCAAAATGCAGCATTCACACACTGCGGTTGTCTGTGTGTTGAAAGAAAGACGAACTCCCCAAAAGTTCTTAAAATAATTTCCCCATCTTACTTACTTGTCAGAGGGGATATTTGCCATTTTTCTTGGCAACACAGGACTCTGCACAAACCCCACAGGGAGCACTAGGCCGCCTTTCCAGTTCCTGCCTCTCTTGCCTCTGCCTCACCTCTCCCCCTCCCTTTGCCAACATTAGAAAAGAAGTGAACAAATGGATCTAATTACCACAGTGGTTTGAGGCTTCTCAACTTTTTTTCCCCTTCCAGCTGCAAAGATGTCCTCAGACTGAGCTTCACATTCAGAACTGCTGTCAAACCTCACTTTAATGGGCACTTACATTTAATGTCAAGCTGATGCTTGTGGAAGACCTTGATTAAATTTGCAAACAGTAGACTCTAACCAAACCAGAACTTGAGAGTTGTCTCATTTTGTCTTTCAAGCTTAAATCCCAGAAGCTTCTTTCTCTTTGCAAAGAATTACAGAAGTTTGCTTGCAAAGACCCTGAGTGTCAGTAAGACAGCGACGTGTAACAAGCAAACACTCTGAATGCTTTTAGAGAGAGAAGAAATCCCTCGGCTTTTTAAAATTCTCTATGAATTAAAGATCTTTCCCGTTGCTTTATTTGGCTCCCTCTCATTCAAAATCCACAACTATTCACTTTTATGACTCTATAATATTATAGGTGGTCCTAAAAAGTTTACTTAAAATCTTCCTAGTAATCTTTAATGCACATTGCAATTAAGAATTTTGTACTCTACAGGCAGAATAAGAAACATTACAAAGAAACAATGAAAGAAATGTAATAGACTCTTCACTAACAATATCATTGCTTCAGCCAGCTACAAATTTCCAGCCTAGTTTCTTTCCTCCCCTGTTTCTTCTTCCGTCCCTGATAATCATATAGCCTCTCCTCTCTGAAGAAGTCATACCAAACTAGAAGTTAAAAGACCTGGAAGACTCATATTCCTTTTCATTGGCCATTGTTTTGAAAAGAGGCTGCAGGCTTTTGATTTTTCTTTTGGGTTCTTCCTACATCATTTGATTCAAACAGGTCTGCTTTCAAAGAAAACAAATCAAAATTGTCAAGACCTGTGAAGCATGAAAAATAAATTGCTTTTTCCAACTCCAAAAAGCACGAAAAAGGCATTAATTTCTGTGGTCTTATATAAACCTTTTACCCCTATCCTCTAATCTACAGACTTCACAAAATATTTATATATTCTTCTGTATAATACAGGACAGGAGATCAAGTCTTATTACAAAGAAATTGAGCTCGTAATACGACTAATATTTAAACTAGTGTTATTTTGCAGTTTGACTAGAAACATATAAAACATTCAAGTAGGACGATAAATTCTTGGGGCTGCCAGTATAAAATAAAAAGTCAGCTAAGACACATATACTGTGCTGTTAATGGCTCTGTCCTTTTTGCTGGTGGGAGCACCGGCTTCATAAAGAAGGTGAACATGAGGCAGTAGAAAAAGATGGCCTTGCAAAATGCTGCCAGATATGAAATATCTTGTCATAAGGTTTCTCACTGAATTACAGCAGTGAGACTGCTTCTGATATTTCCCCTCTTTTTAATACAACAGAGACCTACATTTCTGTGCTTGGCTTTCTAAAGCTAATTTAATTCTGTGGTTAAAACAGCCCCATGCAGCACTTGTTCTTAACATTAAAAAAAAAAAGACTGGTGGTTTTGCAGTTCATGGATAAAGTGGTAGGCAATCGTCAGATTCCTGTTGAGAAACTATAAATGATAAAAAGAATAGCAGATGGTTTCAGAAGGGAGAAAGTTATAGGGGTAATTTGTAATGGAATAATACCATTTTTTGAACTAGGTAATAATAATTCACGAAGACGAGTAAAGGTTCCGATGGTTATCTCATGAAATTATATATTACAGAATATTTCAAGAAATCTTTGCACAGCAGTTTAAAGTAAAAACCTGATCAGCTGACACTCTCAGGTTCCGATGATCTGATCCTGCTTATATCCTTTTCATGTTGCTGCAGTTTTCCACGGGATTTAAAATGTGGTGCTTCTAACAGTCTAGTTTTCTGAATACAATATTCTCTTTTCGCTTTAGTTAGTAGCAGATTCAAGAAGATAAAGGGCAAGTACCCTTCTTCACCAGGAAAAGAGGACTGAAATAGACTGCTATGTTTACAGAATCCAAGTTAATAGATGAGGAAGGGTTACATTTCCAACGGCTCTCCCTTCTTACAGGCCCCAGTCCCCCGGGTGAGTAGGACCATTGGGAGGAAGTGCGTTAGTCACGGGCCTCCGTAAGGACTGCTCTGCGGGGCAGAAAGTGTGTCACCTGCGTGCCGAAGGCAGGCAGAAAGAGCAGCGCGTGATGCTCCTATGCCTGTAACTGTCCACAGTGTCTACTAAATCCCACAGCGGGCACTGGAAGGAGCGGGTGGTGACTATAAATACCAGAATACTCATTACCGAGCTTAAGGAGTTTACTAAACACATTTGGCAAGGCAGCGGCCACAGAAACAATAAGGTATGAAAGTTGGAGGGAAGAATGGAGAAACACTACAGGCTTTCCTCACAACCTTCTTTAGTGATCATCTATTCTTTGTGAACCCGCCCCCAGAGTGAATGGAAAATGATAGCAGATAAGGCGTTAGCATCATTTTACATAACAAAACACTTCTGATCACTACTTACATAGCTGACAAAAATTCCATTTGATCTTAATTCATAGTTCATTTCAGTGGAGTTTGCTGCCACTCAAAAGGGCAAAAGTTCTCTTGCCGATAGGACACAACCACAAATAGCCAAATCAAGAAAGAAAAAAAAAAAAGAAAAACATGTTTAAAATCTTTACTGGTAATTGCCAGTGTTGGATATTCCAAAGTGCCACTTTAAAAATGAACATAATATCTAATCTGTTACGACATAATATGACTCCTGCAATTACACACAGATACACTCATATGCATTTTGATATTTATTAACAAAAATGATCCAAAAAAGGGTTGGATAAAAATCACAATGATGAGGGTTAAAATAAAAGTTGCTTTCACTATATTGTTTCTAGGGGCCTGTAACCAGTCTAAAAAGCTGTTTTATCTCCTAAAACAGGACTTAAATTAACATACCATTTAAGTGTTAGATTTCAAGAGAAATTTTTCTTCTTTCCTGTTGTTAAAGCAAAATATGGTGGAGGTCTTCGTTTTAACCTGCAAACCTGCTGGAGACATAGATGGATTACATTGGGGCAGGGTGGAAGGCGGTGTTAAACAGAAAGGTTGAAAAAGAAAAACGCAGGAAATGAAAGCTAGTGAGAGCAAGGCTCATGTATCAGTCACTGAAGTAATCTTCCAGTCCCTCCATGTCCACTTCCAGAGAGGAATTCAGAGAGGCCAGAGCAGATGACGCATCCTTGGTTTTCTGGACACTTGGTTTGGGTTGAGGGGTTTCTGGTTGGACGGATTCCTTCTTGGTGTCTTTACCACCATTTAGAATCTTCTGGCTCTCGATAAAGAACTGATTAGGATGATTCAAAGAAAAGCCAGAATCGTCTACCTGTATGGGGAAGTGAATGAGTATCACATTAATACATAGCTAAAGTATGAATAAAAGGGCTTCAAAAACTATGCCAGACCTCATTAAAAATCTATTTAATACTTGAAACATGGATCCTAGCAGTTCTCATTCATGATAGTCAATCCATGACCTACATTTCACTCAGAGTGACCCTCAACCACTACCTAAACACGAATGGCTCCTGCATTTGTATTTCTAGCCCAGCCCTCTGCACTTAGCTCCTGTTCCCTAACCATCGAGTTCCACATCCAATTCCTACTCAACATCTTGGGTGGCTGAAAGGCAGTTCCAAGCAAAATGATGGCACACTGTCAGTCAACAGGTATTTGTTGTTAAAAAAAGGCAGAAGGGTCTTTAAACACTCCAGAGTACCGGAGAATAAGTATAAACACAGACGCCACTGATACCACTTGTATGTTGGAGCTTATTCGTAAGTTTGGCATGGGCAACCCCATGAAGTATAACACAAACTCTGACAAAGCAGCCTAACTTAATGTTAATGTCTTCATTCCAATCTTGGACTCTCTCTGCTCTTTGTATAGAAAATCTTTTTCTTTTCACAATTTTTAGCATCACTTTATGCAAACATGACCAGGCTCATTGTCTGATATGATTTCTTTCTTAAACACTATCACTCAACTCAAAATAAAAATTTGAATATCATTTCAAATTATTCATTACTATGTGCCTTTGGTAATCAATGAGCATCCAAATGGGTATCAATGAAAAGGTATCAATACCTTTTTTATCTGAAGACTCAGAGAGCACTATTTTTTCTACATTTTGATTCTAAAATTTACTAATGGTGAACAAAAATATATTCCTTAATAGTAGCTAACAAGTACTTAATGCCCATTATGTGCTAGCCATTGTTGTAAGTGGCATATACACGTGCACACACACACTCATTTGCACATGTGTACTCGTAAACCCAGTTAACTTCCACCGGAGCCTTCTGAAGGAAGGTTGTCTGTGCTTTCCCAGTGTTTCAGATGAGGCCCCCGTGAAAGGGGGAGATTAGGCACCTGCCCAACAGTCCTCACTCACAGGGCTGGAGATGGGATGTGATTTAGCACAGCCCATGCCCCTAACTGTATGCTCAGCTGCCTTGTTCTTGTGCCAAGGTCAATACTTTTACATTGTATTCATTCCCTTAAACTTGTAAACCTTCACTAACTCTTGGTGTTTTATACGGGGCTGTGGCATAAGAGCAAGATACCACAATGAAATTTCTCCTGAGTGTGAACCTCCTGCATGAATCACTTTCTTCACATTCAACCAATGGGTCAGACTGAGTTGTTGACTTGTATAACACAGCCCGATTCAAATCCCCGCCTTCCCTGCCTCTGCTGTTGGCGTCGCCAACAAAAAATGCCAACAAAAAATGCCATTTTGCTTGAGTTATTTTGTTGGTTGTTGTTGTTGTTGTAAGGGAGGTATTTTCATTTCATATTTTTTTATAAACTGAGAAATCATTATACTTCTTTTGGTCATCTGTCTTATATTTATCAACCTTTTTATGTCTCATTCTTTGTACTGAAGTGGTTTGCATACAGTAGATATCTAATAAATATTTGGTAAATTGGATGCAGAATTAACCAGTATATACCAGTGCTACATGGAACATTCATTGAAGATTTAATATGTAAAAGGCCATGTTACTGTATGTACTAGTAATTTTTCCACATATAAGAATGTATCTGACTAAGACTAACGCTGAAGACATTTCCGGCCTAATAAGTCACATACTTAAAAACCTCTATCAAGAATGAAGAAGTGATTGGGGCCACAGATAAAGACCTATTATTATATTCTAATCACATTAGAGAGAAATTCTGGCTGGGGAGATCAAGGAAGGCTTTGTGAAGGAAGCAGTTGGTACATGTGTTGAGTCTGGAAAGATGGAGAAAGCGAAAAGCTGATAATGAGGTCAAGGGCAATACAAGCAGCAAGACGGCATGAAGAAGGTGAACAAGCAGTGTCCCAGGAAAGGAAGTAGCTCAGATGGCCTGGTGTGAAGGGCACATAAAGGAGAATCACAGGAAATGAGGCTGGAAAGATAAACCAGGGTCAAACCTTGGAGAGCCTTGAAAACCAGGCTAAATAGTCCAGACCTAATCCTGTAGGCAACAGGGAGTCATTTACAATCCTTAAGAAGGGACAGAGCTACTTGGTTAGAGCTGTGTATAATCTTACAGTTGATTAAAATGGATTAGTAGGGGGTTAAAGGACCTGCTGTCACGGTCCAGAATGAACCCTCTTAACAGGTGGGCCGATAAGTAGAAATGAAGTCTTTTCTGGTAATACTCAGTACCCTGGGATGTTCTGATTCTCTTTAGTCAACTGCTGATACACGTTGGGCCAATAATTTTACTGTAACTTCACGTATAGCAGATTGATAGTAAACGGAATGATTTAAGAGTTATTTATTTACCCAGATAACTAAACAAATTTTTATCTGCTACTCCACTGCTTAATTTCAAAATGTTTCCTGAATGTTTTATAGTGCATCTATGATTTTTACTAACAATGCAGGAATTTGTGAACTTCTTTATTAGATTCATTTTCATCTAAGCCATTAAAAATAGGGAGACTGAATTAAAACTTTGCATTTTACAAAGTATTTAATGGAAAGTAGGTCTACTGCCTAGCACATTTCAATCAGAAGGCTTATGTTCTTATAAGCAGAGAGTATTACACTGGAAAGATCCTGGGGCTCCTTTAAGCTGACCTCCCCCCGTGTCCAGATTAGGAAACCTGGAGAGATGACGTGGTTTATGCAGAGTCACAGAACTAGGAATTGATTTGGTCTGAATCAGAATTCAGGCTCATTGACTACATCACGTAGTTGCTCTAAAATGTGTTAAGCAAAGTTAAATAAATATACAATCTTACTGTTACAAATATGATTTTTAGTGCTAAACCTGGCTATAATGATTATACAAAACATAATGGTGTTATTTCATGCAAAAAGAATCTAGCACCATGTGCAATTAAATATTGAGGATTTTGTACACTTTGCTTCATGTTGTTTAAATTTCTGATACATCTATCCAGAAAAGATGACTCTGTGGATTAAACTAAATTATTAGATTTCAGTGTGGATAAAAAGAAATATGGCCATCTTTATAAACCTCAGTTTCCTCATCAATGAAATGGAGGCAATAACAGTGGCTACATCATAGGGCTGCCACGGGGAGAACCCAAGAAAAATGAATGTAAAAATAGAGTGGTTGGTTCTATGAGTTCTGAATTAAATGCACGCAAAGGCTCAAGAAAGGCATCACTTAAAAAAAGTTGAGTTCCCAAAAGATGGGGGGAAGATTATGTTGATTTGCATGTAACTTTAAGTTCCTTTTCCACTTTAAAGAAACCCAAATTGGAACTTCGTGATGATGTATTAGGGGTATAATTTATGAAAAAAAGATGAAACTGAATGCCAATCCCAAAACTTTACTCAAAAAAAGATTTTGACATTACATCAAAAGATTAGCAAATAAATGGCATTTAAATGCTTGACTTTTATGAATCCCCATTTAATTAATACTCTTGCTAACAAATTAACACAGTGCCAAGTCTTGAAATGAGGGCCTGTATCATGATTCTGTGTGATGTTATGTTTTTCAGTTTTCTCTCTTAGGTCTACAATTGCCCTTTCTTAACTCATTTTAAGTTCATATTACTCAACTTATGGTCTGTTAAGTTACTTGACAGCATAATGAAATTATGAAGAATTTATTTCTGTTTACTGCATTGTATTTTTTTCCAGGATCGGCCTTTTGAGTGTTTCTTTCATTTTTATCTTGGCTAAAGGATGTGTACAGGAGTCCTCAAATAACTCATTTTGTTACAACATTGATGAGATGCCACAGGAACCTAATTCTTGTTTATATAATTAGCTTATGGTAAAATTGGTTTCACTACACTTAAAGGTTGTTGTGCTTAAAATCACAGAACCTATCAAAGACATTAAATGACATTACTAAATGTAAGTTCCCAGTCCAGTTTCTTTTCATCTTGCTTAGGAAATAAACTCAGGGGTTTTGGGGTGGAAGGTGAGGAGCATAAATCAAACTGAATGAAAATAAATTTTATTTTAAATCTAATTAGAAAAAAGAATAGAGAAAGGTACTCCCAATTTCACTTGTTTCTAGCTTACCAGTCAGTAGCTATTTCCTTTACTCCTCATTAAAACAAAATAAAACAAACTAAAAAACCTGTTTGTTTCATTCTGTATTTGGAAATAGTGAGAATTTTCACAATTTTGCCTGCTGTGAATCTTGTCTCTTTCCTTGCCTTTCTTCTTGTTTGGTTGCTATTGGTGATGTTTTCCTTTGTGGCTGATGATTTTTTTATTATGTTTTGTACATTTTGTTACATATTGGGAGAGGGAAATTCTATAGTGCACTTTCATTCCACCATATTAGCTTGGAATTCCCAAAGAATTGTGGAGCATCTGAAACAAGATCAGTCTAGTCGGAGTCTGGAAGGGGGTTGGGTGGAGGACTCTACAGGCTACATTATAAATTTTGGACTTCATCTTAAGAGCCATCAGGAAGCCTCTTAAGGTTTTTACAGAGCATGTTACTAAAATGATCAGATTCTTCTGTTTAAAGACCACTCGAGCAGCTGTGTGGAGGAGAACAAATTGGAATGATGTGCGTGTTGGGGACGCTGGGAATGAGCGAGGAAACTGCTACTGCAGTGGTCCACGTGAGAGAGGATGGTGGCTTCCAGCCCAGCATCCTAACCGATATTCACAACAATAACCTTGAGTTATTGTTAAAAAGCTTAATTGTGTTTGGTACATCCTATTTAAATTGCAGGAAAATATGTGATAGATTTTAACAAGATATCTGTAGAGATTTATATGGTTGGAAAAAAACTTATGTTCAGCTGTTTGGAAAATAAGTATGCAGAATGACTGAGTGCCTAAAGAGGTCTATTTCTAAAGAGATTATTTTCTGTTAAAATTCAGATTAATGTACAAAAGGCCTAGTGTTGTCATTTACAATGCAGTATGCTGAAAGAAATATAAAACATTGCTCCCAAAAAATACTGAGGAAAACAGTTTCAAACAGGCCAGCTTCTGACGCCCACTAAGTGAATCTCTCTCAAACATTTGCTTGGAATCAACACATTTGTACACGGTGACCTTCACATAAGCGTAGTCTCATATTTCTGCCACAGCAAATGTAGCTTTTGAAGGAATGAAAGCAGTATTGTTTTACCTATGGGATGTTTGGTTTTTAATCAAGAGGTTTTGCAATGACAGCTTATAATGAGGCAGCTGGTATTACCAAGAAAGCCATATGGAACTATCAGAGTGCTGCTGTAAATGGTATCAATTAACTGGTTTATTTTCAGAACTTTTATTAAAGTGAGTTTGATTATAGAGGCCTCGGGAAAATAAACATAGGGGGGTATTTTTGGAGGGGGTAGGCAGGCAGAATGGCAGAAACCTAACAATAAAAATTCTGTTTTTAAATTAGATTAGAAGGAGTAAGTGGAGATATTCACAGCTAAAAATCTATAATGAGACATCCAGTGAACACAAATAGCCTTTTTATTTCATTGATTTGTATGCAGTTTAAGTTAGACCATTTCTACATGTGGGAGGCTTTAGATGTGTCTTTTCAATGTCTTTATTAACTTAAGGCAGGTGGTAGAAACTGACAATAGCAGTACTACTCTGGTAGCATAATTAATAGAAAAGAGACTACAAAAATGACCGAGAACTAAAAAAACCCTATTTTAGTGAGCATCTCACAAAATCAATGTTTAAATCTATCTTTTATCTTATTAAAAAGAAAAGAACTTGAATAATAGACCTTATTTTTTAAAGGTCTGAGTCCTCTTAATTAAAAGGATCCACAAATAATTAAAAACACATACAAAATTAATATTCTCAAGCTGGGCAAGCAAATTAAGGAATACAGTCTTCAGGAGAAAGAGTTATGTAAATCTGGTGCTGAAAATATCAAATGTGGCTTATCTGGTAGGATTATGATAAAACTAGAAGAATTCTGTTGTCTACTATTTTACTGACATTTAGTCCTTTATATTTTGTAAAAATAAATTGTATTTATTTAATAATTTTTAACTGCAGTTGACATTCAATATTATATTAGTTTAACCTATGAAGTGATCACCCTAGTCAGTCCAGTGCACAATAATTATTATAATATTACTGACTTTATCTCCCATGTTCTATTTAACATTCTTGAGACTATTTCGGAACTACCAATTTGTATTTCCCAATCCCTTCACCTTTTCACCCAGGCCCTTAACTCCCCTCCCATCTGGCAACCTCAATTTGTTCTATCTATGAGTTTGTTTCTGTTTTATTAAGTTGTTCTTTAGATTCCACATGTAAGTGAAATCATACGGTATGTGTCTTTCTCTGACTTATTTTACTTAGCATAGAAACCGCTCGGTCCATCCATGCTGTTGCAAATGGTAATATTTCATTGTTTTTATGGCTGAGTAATACTATCCCATGCTCTGTAAGCATCGCCTCTCCTTTACCCACTCATCTACTGATGAACAGTTAATGTGGCTTCCATGTCTTGGCTATTCCAAATAATGCTGATATGTTCTCAAACTGGTGTTTTGGTTTTTTCAAATATAAACCTAGAAGTGGGATTGCTGGGTCACATGGTAGTTCTGTTTTTAATTATTCAGGCAACCTCCATACCATTTTCCATAGTGGCTGTACGAATTTACAACCCACCAACAGTGCATGAGGGTGTCCCTTCCTCCACATCCTCACCAACACCTGTTTGTAGACTTACTAATAACCATTCTGACGGGTGTGAAGTGATATCTCAATGTGGCTTTAACCTGCCTTTCCCTGATGGTTAGTGATCTTGAGCATCTTTTCATGTCTGTTGGCCATCTGTGTGTCCTCTTTGGAGAAGTGTCTATTCAGGTCCTCTGGCCATTTTGTAAATTGGATTGTTTGAGATTGGTTTTTTTGTTTGTTTGTTTTTGGTGCTAAGTTAAATTAAGCTCCTTATATATTATGGATATTAACCTCTTACCAGATGTATCATTAGTGAATATCTTCTCCCATTCATTAGGATATCTTTTTGTTTTGTTGGTGGTTTCCTTTGCCGTGTGAATCTTTTCAGTTTGATGTAGTCCAATTTATTTTTTTCTTTTGTTTCCCTTGCCCAAGGAGACATATCCAAAAAATATATTACTAAGAACGATGTGGCAGATTTTACTGCTTATGTTTTCTTCTAGGGGTCTTATAGTTTCTGGCCTTATGTTTAAGACTTTAGTCCATTTTGAGTTTATTTTTTTAAAAATATATATTTTATTTATTTATTTTTAGTGAGAGGGGAAGGAGAAAGAGTGGGAGAGAAACATCAATGTGTGGTTGCCTCTCATGTGTCCCCTACTGGGGACCTGGCCCACAACCCAGGCATGTGCCCTGACTGGGAATCAAACGCGTGACCCTTTGCTTCACAGGCCCATGCTCAATTCACTGAGCTACACCAGCCAGGGCTGAGTTCATTCTTATACATGGTGTAAATGGTCTAGTTTCATATTTTCGCATGTATCTGTCCAGTTTTCCTAACACCATTTATTGAAGAGACTGTCTTCACCCCACTATATATTCTTGCCTTTGTCATAGATTAATTGATTATATAGGGGTGGGTTTATTTCTGGGCTATTCTGTTCCATTGATCTATGTGTCTGTTTTTATGCCAGTACCATGCTATTTTGATTACTATCATGTAGTAGTATAGTGTGATGTAAGGTATTGTGATACCTCCAACTTTGTTGTTCTTTCTCAAAATAACTGCCACTATTTGGGGTCTTTTGTGTTTTCATATAAACTTTAGAATTAATTGTTCTAGTTTAAATGAAAATGCCATTGGTATTTTGACAGAGATTGTGTTGAATATATAGATTGCTTTGGGTAGTATAGACATTTCAACGTTAATTGTTCCTATCCAGTAGCACAGTATATTCTTCCATTTATTTGCATCTTCTTCAATTTCTCTCTTAAATGTCTTAAAGTTTTCTGAGTACAGGTCTTTTAACCCTTTGGTTAAATTTATTCCTAGGTATTTTATTATTTTTGATGCAACTATAAATGGAATTTTCTTAATTTCTTTCTGATAGTTCATTATTGGTGTATAAAAATGCAACTGATTTCTGAATATTAATTTTGTATCCTGCTACTTCACTAAATTCACTTATTAGTTCTAATAGTTTTTTGATAGCATCTTTAAGGTTCTCTATGTACAGTATCATGTCATCCACAAATAATGACAGTTTTACTTCTTCCTTTCCAATTTGGATGACTTTTATTTCTTTTTCTTGTCTGACTGCTGTGGCCAGGACTTCCAATACTATGTTGAATAGAAGTGGTGAAAGTGGGTATCCTCATCATATTCCTGATCTTAAGGAAAAAGCTTTCCACTTTTCCCCACTGAGTGTGATGTTAGCTGTGGGTTTCTCACAACATGGCCTTGACTGTGTAGAGGTCTGTTCCCTCTATCCCCACTTTGCTGGGAGTTGTTATCATAAATGGATGGAGGATTTTGCCAAGTGCTTTTCTGCATCTATTGATATGACTTTTATCCTTCAAATTATGTGTTGTACCACATTAATTTATTTGCAAATATTGAACCAACTTTCCATCCCAGGAATAAATCTCACTTGATCTTTTTAATCTATTGCTCAATTTGGTTTGCTAATATTTTGTTGAGAATTTTTGCATCTACGTTCATCAGTGATATTGACCTATAATTTCCTCTTTTGGTAGTATCTTTCTCTAGTTTTGTTATTAGGGTACTGATGGCCTCATAAAATCAGTTTGGGAGGCTTCCCTCCTCTGCAATTTTTTGCAATACTTTGGAAAGTACAGGTATTAGCTCTAATTTGAATGTTTGGAAAAATTAATCTGTGAAGTCAACAAGTCCAAGACTTTTATTTGTTGGGAGATTTTTTTTGTTTTGTTGTTTTTCTGAAAAAAACTACTGATAAATTTCCTCAGTAGTTATCAGTCTTTTCAGATTTTCTTTTTTTTCCTGATTCGGTATTAGAAGATATGTTTATAGTTTATCTATTTCTTCTAGGTTGTCCAATTTGTGGCATATATTTCATAGTATTTTCTTACAATTTTTTTGGATTCCTTTGGTGTCAGTTGTTACTTCTCTTTCATTTTTTACTTTATTACTCTTTTTACTTGATGAGTATTGTTAGAGGTATATCTGTTTTCTTCATCTTTGCACAGAACCAGCTCTTAGTTTCACTGATCTTCTCTATCAATGTTTTAAGACTATTTTAACACTCTGAACTTTATTATTTCCTTCTACTCACTTTGGCCTATGTTTGTTCTTCTTCTAGTTCATTTAGGTGTAAGGTTAGGTAGTTTATTTGAGATTTTTCTTGTTACTTGAGGTAAGCCTGTATTGCTATAAATTTCCACCTGAGAACTGCTTTGGCTATGTCCTACAGATTTTGGGTCAATGTGTATTTGTTTGTATTTGTCTCAAGGTAACTTTGATTTCTTTCTTAATCTCCTGAACCAATTAAAATTGTTAACCAATTCATTGTTTACAACCACGATATTTAGCCTCTATGTCTTCGTATGTTTGTCAGTTTTCTTATAATTGATTTCTAGTTTTATACCATTATGATGAAGCAGATACATGATATGATTTCAATCTTCTTGAATTTATTTGAGTACTGTTTGTGCCTTAACATGTGGTCTATCTGGAAGAATGTTTTATGTGCACTTGAAAAGAATGTATATACTATTGTCTTTTGGGTGAAATGCCCTAAGAATATCAATTATGTCCATCTAGTTTAATGAGTCATTAAAGGACACTGTTTCCTTGTTGATTTTCTGTCTGGATGATCTATCCACTGACATCAATGGAATGTTAAATTCCCCTACTCTGACTATATTACTGCCAATCTCTCCCTTTATATCTGTCAATATTTGCTTTATATATTTAGGTGCTCCCACATTGGGAGCTGAAACGTTCAGAAGGGTTATCTCCTCTTGTTGGATTGATCTTTATCACTATGAAATGCACTTCTTAGTCTCTTATTACAGTCTTTGTTTTAGAGTCTGCTTTGTCTGTTATAAGTATTACTACCTTAGTTTTTTTTTAAAGATTTTATTTATTTTTAGGGAGAGACAGAGGAGAAACATCAATGTGTGGTTGACTCTCGGGTGCCCCCTTCTGGGGACCTGGCCTACAGCCCAGGCATATGCGCTGACTGGGGAATCAAACCAGGGACCCTTTGGTTCATAGGCCAGCACTGAATCCACTGAGCCACATCAGCCAGCATGCTACCTTAGATTTTTTCCCTCATTTTCATGTGTATGAAAACTCTTTTTCCATCCCTTTACTTTTAATTTAAAGTGAGTCTCCTAAAGGCAGCATAGGTATATGACTTGTTTTTTATCCGCTGTGCCTCTTGATTGAAGCATTTAGTCCATTTACATTTAAGGTAATTATTGATAGATATATAGTCACAGTCATTTTATTGTTTTCTGATTGCTTTGCAGTTCTCAGCTCATTTCTAACTTTCTTACTCTCTTATATGTCGATGACTTTGTATAGTGTTATATTTGGATTCCTTTGCCTTTATTTCTTGTATATCTCTTATAGATTTTTGGTTTGTGGTTACCATGTGCTTCATATAAACCAAACTATGTTTATAACAGTCCATTTTAAGTAGATAGTCACTTAACTTTGAACGCATTCTAAAATCACTACAATTTTTATTCATCCCCTCCACATGTATGATTTTGTCATTATTTTTTACCTCTTTTGTGTTTATGTGTATCCCTTAATGTACTGTTGAAATTACACATGATCTTCCTACTTTTGCCTTTAACCTTTGTACTAGCTTTTAGAGTTGGTTGATCTACTGTTTTTACTAACTCTGCCTTTTCATTGGGAATTTTTTTCTTTCCTATATTTTCGGTCTTTTCTTTTCTTCTTCAAAAAGTGCCTTTAACCTTTCCTCTAATACTAGTTTCCTGGTGATGCAACACTTTAGCTTTTCCTGTCTGGGAAACTCTTTCTCTCTCCTTCTAAATGATAACCTTGCTAGGTAGTGCATTCTTGGTTGTAGGTCTCAGACTTTCATCATTTTGAATATTTTATGCCATTTTCCTATGGCCTGCAAAGTTTTCGCTGAGAAATCAGCTGACAGTCTTATGGGAAACTCTCTGGTCCATAGCTAACTGCTTTTGTCTTACTACTTTTAAGATTCTCTCTTCGTTTGACCTTTGGCATTTTAATTATTATGGGTCTTGGTGTGGGCCTCTTTGGGTTTGTCTTGTTGGGTACTCTATGCTTCATGGACTTTTATGTCTACTTCCTTTACCAGGGTAGGGAAGTTTTTGCTCATTATTTCTTCAAACAGGTTTTCAAGTCCTTGCTTGCTCTCTCTTTCTGGTCCCTTCTGATGCAAATGTGGATATATTTAATACAGTCCCAGAGAAACCTTAAACCATCCTCATTTACTTTCAATCTTTTTTCTTTTTGCTATTCTAATTGGGAGTTTTCTGCTGTCTTGCCTTCCTGATTACTGAGTTGATCCTCTGCTCCATCTGATTTGATGTTGTTTCTATCTAATGTATTCTGCGTTTCTGACTGGTCCTTCTTATGTTTTCTATCTCCGTTTTTATTTTTCCTGTCTCTTTATTGAAGTTCTCACTGAGTTCATGTATTCTTCCCCTAAGTTCAATAAGCTTCCTTATAACCAATGTTTTGAACGCTAAATCCTGTAGATTGCCTGTCTCTATTCTGTTTAGTTCTTTTTCTAGAATTTTGTCTTTGTTTCATTGGGATATGTTTGTCTCCTCATTTTGGCTAACTCCCTTTATTTGTTTCTATGTATTAGGTAGATTTGCTACATCTCCTGGTCTGGGCTGAATTGCTCTATATAGTAGGTGTCCTGTGGGGCCCAGTCATATAGTCTTCCTGGTTCCTGAGTCAGGTGTTCCAGGTGTGTCCCTTGTGTGGTTTTTGTGTACCCTTTTGTTGTAGTTGATCCTTGACTGCTGTGGCATTTCAGGGGCTGGGACTGACCCTAAGGCTGACTGGCTATGACTACAGTGGATGAGCTATTGTTCAGGGGCTGACCCCCAAAACTGTGAGTTGCTTAGTGGGGTTATAATGCCAGCTGAGTCCACCCTTCAAGTGTGCCATTTATGGAGCTGGGTGAGTGGTGCTCTGGTGTGGTATGTGGGTCCTGGAGCTCTGATGTGTTTCCAGCTTGGGGCCATCTAGTAGTACTTACAAAGTGATCTGTGCTTAATTCATGCTTGGGCTGAGCTTGGGGGTACCTGGGAGAGGTTATTCTGCAAACTGAGGATGGCAGTCACTAGTGTCGGACTTGGGACACTTTGGTGGGCACCATGATGTGAGCTGAGGCCAGCTGCCACTTGTGCCTGGCTTGTGGTCATTTAGTTGAGGGTACATTCCAAACCAAGATTGCCACTTGTTACCCTACGCTTGGGACTACCTGATGGGAGTTATGATGTAAGTTGAGACAAGTCACCACTTGGTCTGAACTTGACATAATTTAACAAAAATACAGGACACACAGAGGCCAGGCACTATCTGATTA
>PVKM010013472.1:0-30300 GCA_004027735.1 Carollia perspicillata
CTGATCCTCCACAGAGAGCGGAGGTTGGTGGTCAGTGGTCACAGCCAATCCTTGTAGCTGGCTGACTTGGGTAAATTCCTCCCATTGATCTGCCAACAGCAATCAAGGCTCATCTGCAAGAGGAGGGTGTACTCAGCCCACACAAAGGATGCATCTCCAGTACCCAGCTTGGGTGATAGGGGAGGCTGTGCCACTGGACCCTACAGGACACCTGCTACATTAGGCCACACGACCAAGACACAGAGTCAAAGCAGCTCTACCTAATACATAGAAACAAACACAGGGAGGCTGCCAAAATGAGGAGACGAAGAAACATGGCCCAAATGAAAGAACAGATCAAACTTCAGAAAAAGAGCTAAACAAAATGGAGAAAAGCAATCTATCAGATGCAGAGTTCAAAACACTGTTTATAAGGGTGCTCAAGGAACTCAGTGGCATAAAAAAGAAATGAAGAATACACTAATTAAAATAAAGAACAATTTATAGGGAAACAATGGTAGAATGAATGAAGTTGAGAATCAAGTCAATGATTTGGAGCATGAAGAAGCAAAAAACTACCACATAGAACAAGAAGAAGAAAAAAGAATCCCAAAAAATGAGGACGGTATAAACAGTTCCTGGGACAACTTTAAGAGGTCCAACATTTGCCTCCTAGGGGTGCCAGAAGGAGAAAAGGAGTGAGAAATTGGAAATCTATCTGAAAAAATAGTGAAAGAAAACTTTCCTAATTTGGTGTAGGAAATGGATATGGAAGTCCAGGAAGTCCAGTGAGTCCCAGTTATGATGGATGCAAAGAGGCCCACCCGAAGACACATCATTATTAAAAGGCCAAAGGATGAAGATAGAGAGACTCTGAAAAGCAGCAAGAGAAAAGAAGTTAGTTACCCGATGCTTGCCAGATGGGAGCGGGCAGGGGAGGATATGTGAAGAGGTGAGGGGATTAAGAAGTACCAATAGGTAGTTACAGAATAGCCATGGGGATGTCAAGTACAGTATAGGAAATGGAGTAGCCTAAGAGTTCATGCGTATGACCCCATGGACATGACAATGGCAGGGGGATTGCCTGAGGGCGTAGCGGGCATTGGATAGAGGGGAGCAAAGGAGGAAAAAATCAGGACAACTGTAATAGCATAATCAATGAAATGTGATTTAAAAAATAAAATAATGTATAAAAAAGACAAAAGAACAGAACACAAAACAAATAACTCATTGCTGCCCTTCTGCTTATATTCTACACATACGGCACAGTGATCCTCCATTACTGTCTGCAGCTGCGGTAGGAGAATAATCCTGGCGGGTGCCCATGCTGCAGGAGAAGGGAGCTTTCGGCAGTGCGGATGGGAAGGATGTAGCTAGTGGTAATATACCTCATATCTATTCACTTGGGATACTTGTTAAGTATTTACTTTCTGATATATTTTGTTATCAGTTCTGGGGATAGAAGTTCAATACCTCAAGGCCCCCTCCCACATCAAGTTTATATGTTAGTGGAGCAGACGGATAATCAACAACAAAATGCATCATTAACATAACTTCCGATAGTGACAAAGGCATTAAAGAAAATAAAGAAAACCCTCTAATAGTGAGAACTGTTGGAAGGCAACATAAATTATGGAAATTAGGTAAGTGATTTCTGAGGAAGGAGTATCTAGCCAGAAGCTTCCACGGCAGAGGTGATCTAGACAGAAATAGTTAGAAGGCCCAGAGGAAGGATCTGATTTGGAGAGGGGAAAACGAATACACACACAAACAAACGAACAAACAAACAAAGAAGCAAACGAATGCAGGGTGATTGTAGGAAAGAAGTGAGAAGGGCATGAGTTGGCCAGTCTGTAGTTTTTGTTTGTTTGTTGGCTTCCTTTTGTTTCACTGGCTGCTTGGCCCATTGTTTTAAGAAATTTGGTGTTGCACGATGGACTACCACTTGTTCATGCTGATGGAGACCGGGATATCTCAAAGTACTTCACAAAGTTTTCCTCGGGCTTGCTTGTCCAAAGCATGACATACAAGTGCCACTCTGATTCGGTCAGTTCTGATGGTCCAGGGACAGATGCAGGGGTCTGTGTGGCTGACAGTCTCCTGTTGGGGCTGGCGCTGCACCTCCGAGGCCCCCTTTGGCACTGCAGAGTTGTGTGGTCCTTCACCTCTCACGTGCTCTTGCTAAAGTGAAGATTCGGGTTTCTGCTCCTTAGTTCCTGGTTCTGTGAGGTGCAGAGGTATTTATTTTAGCAAAGCATGCCAGGCAATTCTGACGAACATGGTCCCTATATGGTGTTGTGGAAGGTATGGAATTGAAGAACGCAAACCGTGACTGTCCTTTTGTCTGGTGCTCACTCTCAGAGCGGGTTGGCAGTTCTGATATGAAGAACCGGTTGGTCCCTGCCAGTACCAGTGGCTGTTCATCAAAATAGTATCTGTTGAATATCTACTCAATAAACATTGGTAGGTGGCTCTTGGCCCCACAGACTTCACAATCTGGGGACGAGTAGCCCAGGAGCACAGAGGAATTAATAGGAGTGTGGTGTTAGAAGCAGACAGACCCATGAGCTATGTTACATGTACGAAGGCTACACTGATTTATTCTCATCTGTAAAATGAGAGTATCGGTGTTCCATAAATGTTATGTAAGCATTAAATAAAGTGATCTAGGTAGAGTGATCAGTATAATATCTAAATACAAGTAAAATAAGCATAAAATAAGTAAATGAACAGCACTGTGCCATTGGGTATTGGGTGTCTGAAGATTTCATTAAAGAGTTATTTTAATTTTGTTAAGTGTAGTTACAGCATGCTGGATATGTAAAAATAAATAGCCCTTAAGTGTTCGAGATGTGCGTTGAATTCTTAGGTATGAAATGACATAGGATCTGGCATTTACTGTACCTGACAGAACTTAAAAATGTTTTTTTAAAAGAAATAGATGAAACAAGATAAGCAAAATGTTGATTTTTTTGAAGATGAGTGATAGATACTGTTATCTTTTACATATGTTTCAAACTCTGCATTAAAATTCAGAAAAATATATTCCGTAAGCTGAAACTGCCACAACAATTCTAGTCCTCGTTCACTTTAGTGAGGGCAACAGAAGAATTCTCTGTGAGATTTGAGCCGATGTTCAACGTGAACTTGAGTTTACTATAAACTTCATTAAACAGTTGATGACATGTATATGGTTTACTATTTTTGCTAACACATTCTTTGTTTTGGAGAAAAACAAATCACGATTTTATTTTTTAAAACACAGACCCTGAGTCTGTCCCCCTGAGAGAACCACAAGACAGCGGCGCCCAGAGCAGTGGGCACGTCGATGCACAGACCTCGGATTCACACGCACGTTCACACTGAAGGGGGCCGGAAAGCCACGAGCAGTGGCTGATGTGGGCTTTCAATGAGGAAGGGGCAGGCGAGCCCTGACACACTGATGTGCCAGAAACCAAGGAAGGACTAAGGGGTGAGGTCCAAAGGACAAAGGAGCCAGTGCAATGGGGCTCCCGCTGCTCAAATTTGGGACATTCTGAGCATACAAAACTGATACTAAGTGCACGTGGTTGTAAAACACTAATGAAATGCGTGTGTCTGTAATGATGGTAGCCCACACTCAGCCACCAGCTGTTGGTCAACATTACCATCTACGGTCCCTACCAGCTGAGGGTCCAGGACTTTCTGGTCCAGGTGAGCAGATCTCAGCTCTCTCCGAGGTGGCTCTGGGTGTGCCCGCCTCTCCAGATTTTGGGGAACTTGTTTCCTTGTGACCTCACTTCTTGGAGGAGTCCACCAGAAGTCACTGCTTTTCAGTTTGTTCTTGTTTTCTCGTTGTTGGCCCGGGGATGATGGCTTTCGAGCTCTTTGCACGGTGGCCTCTTGGCTGGAACCCTGTGACACCGACAGGCTTATTGTCACCTTCATCAGGTTTCTCTCCACGAGGCAGCATCTCCTCCGAGAACTCCCCAGACGAGAAGCACTCCACGGAGGGAAGCTCAGCACAGCGTCTCCTAATTTGGGTTCATCAAACAAACAAGCAGCATGGGCCCTGGTCCTGCCAGGCGTCTCCCTTCAAAGTATCTTCTCCAGCCTCTAGGTCTGGGAGATGCCGTTTCCACTCTCTGGGGCTCCATAAAATACTTGATCTGCCGGCAGTTTGCAAATGCTTTCTTCCCATCTCATTGAATTGACGTGAGATCGACCAGTGGGTGAAGGACGAATCAAATCCCATTCCCGAGTCACAGTCTGGGGAGTTACCAGTGATGCGCACGGCGAACTTGCCACCTTGGTCAAGTCCGGGCCCTGTGGATGTTACTGGGATGTCAGTGCAGAGCTGCCAGGTGGCCGCCCCGAGGCACCAGGGCACTTCTGCCTCACAACCAAGGCAAATGCTGCGAGAAGACGGTATTCCGGAGAGAACGGTCTGCCAAAAGCACGGGTGCTCCTCGGGTGCTGCCGGGGCAGGACAGGCAGACGCTGTTTGTTCCGAGCAAAGCCTGCTGCGAGTACAAAGCAGCCCCGCATCGAGTTCTGGTGTTCGAGCCTCTCATTAGAAGTCCCTTGACCACCAGACTGTTCGCACACAGAGCTTCTAAAAATACTCCAGAAAAGGGTCCATAACATGCAATCCAAACAAAGAAATGAAATGATGTGCACCACGGATTTCGTTCATCCTTGGCACGCGTCCTGCAAGTCAGCCCGGGGCACATCTCACCGTAAGACTTCCATAAGTCTCTGGGTCCTGGGCTGTCCTGGCCCAGCACACACCTGGCTACAGGCAACGGCACCTGCTCCTGCCTACACCCTGCTCACCATTTGATCCAACGTGAATTATTAATTAGAGAAGAAAAAAATAACGTCACAGACCCACTGGAGATCAGTCAGCGTTTGGACAACCCCTCCAACATGTTTGATATAAACCTATCACTGATGCAGACCCCGGCTGGTGGGGTCCACGACATTGTGGATGGGGGAGAGACATTTACTGAGTCCAGTGGAGGAAAAGGGACAGCATGGCTTTTCTCTCAAGGGGAGCAAAAGCCTTGGCCCTGACCATGACCGGCCTTTATTGGGTTTTTTTTTTGGCGCGAACAGGCTGCTTTAGGTGGTTCCCTTTCACAGAGAACAAAGGAGCCAATGCTGCTAATCACATCACAGAAGAGGGATATTTGCAAATAAAAAGGGCAAAAGTGGTTGAACCAGTTACACGCATCCTTGGAAGGTTTAGTGTGGATTTTAGGAAGTTACTTTGCAGTGAATGTTTGCCACTGGGAGCTGGGCTACTGCACGGAGAACGGCCTCCTACATGTCACTAGCAATCTCCTGGCTTAAAAGCAACAAACCACTTTTATAAACTTGTGTTCAAATTTAATATGTAGGCTTCCAAAGGAACCTGGTTAGAGGACAGTAGAATAGTATTTTGGCTGCTTGCAATAATAGTAATATTCAGTGACATATTAACATGGCATTAAAACTTCTTCAAATGTATTGTTTTATTTGGAGCCAATAAAAATTTTAGCTTTCCTGAAATATCAGTCTATGACCACCTACATAGGCTTTGGTTCAACTTGATATGCCTTATTGTTTCCTTTGAATTAAACTTTGTGAATACATTGTCCTGACTGAACTTACTCCACTGGAATTTATGCAGATTTACTTACACTATTAGTATTTCCTTTCACACAATCCTATTATGGTATTTGACTTTAACCATAAAGTTTCTCAATATATTTATATTATCTTATTTTTCTTCTTTTGCTCCAATGTTTGTAGAAATTTACTATAAACTTTGAAATTCTATGTATGTAACTATGCAGTGCTGTTTTTAAAGAAATCTGTTTCCCTTCCATAAAAATTGAAATTATATTCCTCAATATTTCCCAATATAAGTATAATGATCTGTATTGAATTTTTATCTAACGCTTTTTATCGGAACTTTTTCCCATATAAATTAAAGTATATCTCATATGCTGACAGATGGTAATCAATTCACAGTTAACATGTGATCTGATTTCTCTTATTTTTCCCTAAAAGACCTCAATTGTGTTGAAATTACTCACACTTGACCCTATGGTGAATAGGACGCAGAGTTTAGATGGGATTCAATGATTGTCAGATTCTAAAGCTGATCTTCATGTAAGGAAAAAAAATTAAGAATCTTAACCACAATGATACGCTAGGCATGACTGCATGTACTATTTTAGATGCACTTTGTTTTTAAATATTAAGCTGTCACTTTTTACTAGCATGTCTCCAGAAACATCTCCTTGGGATAACCATATAAAGTAAGTATTTGAGCGGAAAAGTCACTTAGTTTTTCTGAGCTTTGTTTGCCCATTTTGTGTTTACTGTTTCCTTGTGTCTTGTTGTGAGTTCATGAGTAGAGAGGAAAGGGAGGGGTTAATACACTCTGCCACTCCAAAATTACTTCCCACAACCAAAATCATAGCTTAGTTTCTTCTCCAAACACATGTTTGCCATTTTTAATCACCGACTCAGTGATTAAGAATGGAATGAAAAAGAGACATGACTAAGGAGTAATTCAAATAAACAAAGAATTAAGATGTTGTGAGATGTTTATAAAGACCAGAGACATCTGGAATATTCCAACTAAATAGTACCGATAATGTGCTCTTTCTTTTAATAAGGGCTTGGAGTACCATAAAATATCAGAACGCTCAAGGACTGCTGAGGTCCTCTCTCATTTGTCCTTTGTCTTCTAATACGAGCGAGTTCTGAGGTTTTTCTTTATTCCAACGTATATTGCGTTCACTATTCTCACTCATATTAGACTTCAATTGTCTTCATGGAAGAGAATCTGCTCATGTTCAAACAGTATTCTGTTAATCAAACCCTGATAAATTGTGCTTGCCATACGTGACTACGTGTGACTATTCACTCAGGCCGCTCTATTCAAAAGGGAGAAACGGATGTTAAATTGGAGATTAATATTCTGATACCAACCGAAGAATTTCTCCCTGCTTGAAGGATGAATGAAGTGGCATAATATTTTATTGCTTGTGATTGTATTGGCCCAGGCCCAGCTGCAGGAACTACCAGGCAGTGTAGCTGTTTGAAGAAAGACACTTAAGTGCTTTCAGAGTGATCAGGACAGTGATAGGAACGGGTGCTGTGACTTTCGTGACCCCCAGCAAGGTGGGGAAGAAAGAGGCCGCCGTTGAACGAAGGAACTTCATCGACACACCGAAGTGGCTGGGATCCAGGAGTTCGGAATTTGCTGCGGCTCCAGATGATACACCTGGTGCTTCGCAGCACAGGCCGCTGTGGACAGGCATCCGGGATCGGGGCGGTGCGGGCTGGAAGCGGAAGGGAGAAAGCGAAACGAAGACAGCCTCTGCGTGTGTTTGCATAACAAATTCCATGTATGCACATTTAAATACAGGAGCAAGGAAGAGTCTGAGAAACAGCCTTCAGAAACACGCACACTAGAGGAAGGCAGGAGGTTTGGACGGAAGGTGAATGTCAAGACAATGGTACCCACCATAGCGTTCGTTTAACTGTGTCTTTAAGTGTTTCCTTGTCTACTGTTCAGTATTCTGAGTACCCCCAACCCCCAGAATCATGTGTGAATACGATCCTCTACCACATTTTAAAATAAGCATGTTTTTAGATCATCATTCAAACCAATTGTTATTGCTTTGATTTTTTTTAAAAAAATTAGGCATTGTATGTGGGATGAAATTGAGCAGACATTTGTTGAATACTCTCTGAATTCCAGGCATTGGGCTAGACTCGGAGAAGACCAGTTACCTATTTTCCCTGCCCCTGCAGCATCATGCTAATTGGTACAACTCAAATCAAAACGAAGAGGTAGAGGGAAGAACAGAATGAAGAAACTGGAGTTCAAGTTTTATGAATACTTATTTAGTTGCCAGATAAAAGAAAAATTACAAATTAAAAAAAATTAGGCGTTTATAGAGGAAGATCAATAGATTTAATAACAACAGTAGCAACACCAAAAAATTCTCTGAGACCCTAACTGATTAAATTGGTAACAAACATGATTTTTTTTAAGAAAAAGCAAAACAAAATATCTAATATATGAAAATATAATAGAAATGCATGTTAAGAGAAGACACCCTTTTCATCTTCCTTAAATGCACCAGGACCTGCTGCATTCGAATATATTTGTTTCTCTGCTTTGTTGGAGATACTTTGGTTTTGATTATTAATTGGGATATCATTTCTGGGAAGCAACTTGGAAATGAGGACTAAGGATCATTAAAAGTTAAAATTCTTTTTTAACATTTCGGAAGCTGCATCTGTTTTATTCACCACTGTGTCTGCTGTAGCTTTTCAAGTAATTGACACATAGTTACTTTCCAATAAACTTTGTTGGATGGATGAATGAATGAGGATAATAAAAGCATGCATTTTCACAGCAATATAACTGAGAAAAACCCTGAATACCAACTTTAAAGGAACAATTAAAAAATTGTGGCCAATTTATATGATAAAATATTCAGCCAATAAAATATTTACATAAACTATTATAATTGCAAGAGACTCCTCATTAAGCAATAACAAAATATAAATTAGTCTTATAGTAGTCTCTACTTCTTTATCTCAAATAAATTTAAAATAGAAACTATGATAAAATAGTAACTGCGTGTCAAGGTTATTTGTGTTTTCAGAACCAACCCTCAGGTAGGATTCTCCTGGTTCGCTACTTGATACAGATGACAAAAACTGTAGTTCACATTGTTCTGCATTCCCACAGTTTTTCATGTGTTAAATGTAGGAAACCTAGACAGAATATCATATCATTCTACTTAATACTTCTCTGACATGACATACATATAAATCAAAGGTATCTACTTCCGTTATCCTTTTTATATTCCATCATGAAATTCAATGCCAGTTTCATTTTTTTAATGTTAATGCAGTCTTTGAGTATTTTTAAAAAGATTTATTTATTTATTTATCTTTAGAGGGGAAGAGAAGGGGAGAGGGAGAGAAATATCAATGTATGGTTGCCTTTCGTGTGTCCCCTGCTGGGAACTGGTCTGCAACCCAGGCATGTGCCCTGACTGGGAATTGAACCGCAGTTGTTTGGTTCACAGGCCCATACTCAATCCACTGAGCTACACCAGCCAGGGCTCAGTCTTTGAGTATTATCCATATTAATATATTTTTAGTTTGAGATAAATTGGATTTTATTTATATCTAATTTGGATTTCATTTATACCTAACAAAGATTAAAATGTGACCCACTATTGACATATTATATATTTCAACAAAAGGGTAGATTGTCACAAACAGTTGTCGGACTGAGTAGTTTCTCCAAATTATGGTAGGTAATTACTAGTTTGTGGCAAATGCCGCAATATCCAGAAACCTACTCTCACATTTAGTGTAAGCAATTTCCATTCCAGTGGGTTTGCTCACATACTCACATGCACTATATTATAAAGGATTGTAACCCTAACCCTTTATTTTGCTTCTCCCATAAGTGTGATGTTAAAAAATATGATTTTAGTTTCCATCTTGTACTTTCAGATTTATTTACATGCACTGGTGTTTCAATATAACCTTTGGAAACTGAACACTGGCTGGGGGGAATATATATAGATAGATAGATAGATAGATAGATAGATAGATAGATAGATAGATAGATAGTTTCCTTTTGGAAACTGAACACTGGCTGGGGGGAATATATATATATAGATAGATAGATAGATAGATAGATAGATAGATAGATAGATAGATATAGATACTATCTATCTATCTATCTATCTATCTATCTATCTATCTATCTATCTATCTATAAATGTATTTCAAGGAGATATGGATATGAAAGGAGGAAGCTAAGTACCAAATAATAAAGGTCAGAAAGTTTTGATGAAAGACTACAAAGATGACTGGTAGGAAAAAAACAGCTTTTGCCTCTACCCTGTGTTGCCTTGAGGCGATTACTGCCCGCTTTTCTGCAGAAATTGGCAGCAACAGCCAAGACATCAGTGTCTTCATGGGACACACGCAGACTCACCAATCGCCCTTAGGCATTGAATGTCCCATCCTGCTCTGAAAACACGCAGACTGTGGATTACAATTTAGGGACATTGGCACTTCCCAATCACACTGTACTGCAGAGTTTAAAATCTAAGATTACAAAAGGTCAAAGGAAAAAAGTAAAAAGGCAACTCATACAAAACAGAAATTTTGAATCATATTCAGAATACTGACTTTATTGACTATGTATCCACACAGGTACATATATGTAAAAAGAGATTACAAATGGAAATGATCGACAATGGTTGATCTGGGAGAGTCTTCATACAAGGCACATCTCCTACGCTCTAAAACTGCGGCCAGCACACCACAGCCTGAAGGCCAAACTGGACCTGCTTTCTGTTTTGGTGAATAAAGTTTTATTGGACCACAGCCATACATACCCAATGATTTCCATAGTTTCCCTGGCTGCTGCCTCATTACAAGAGCAAGGTTGGGTAGTAGTGTGACAGAGACTGCCGGGCTCTCCAAACCTAAAATATTTACTATCTTGTTTTTTAGCGAAAAACGTTGCCAAGCCCTGCTCTCAACTCATAGGCTGAGGCTGGGCTTCAAAAATCCCCCCTCAGCACATGTTACCAGCGCAGCTGACCCCGACCACAACAAGAGCTCACCCGCTCTAACAGCTAACACACAAGGAAGACGGTACCTCCGAGTGAGGCAATTGGACAGCACAGGCGACGTACAATGAGGAGAGAGACCTTTTAACAGGTGGAACGGGAATGTAAAAGGCGTGTTAAACATCGAGACAGGATTGATGGATACTGTCAATAGGAAACGAGTTACAACACATTTAAAAATGAAATAGAAATATTAAGTATGAAAAAATATGAGTTGCTATAAAGAGAATAAAAGATTAATCAGTGGTAGAGTGGATATACCTGAAAAGTAAATGAGTGAATTGGAATATCAGATTGTGAAACTTTCTGGAAGACAGTAAGACAAACTATCAACCTGGTTTATGGATAAGTAAGTACCAAATAATAAGATTTCCCAAAGGAGAAAAAAAATTGGAAAGAGGAAAATAATTAAAGAAATAATGGAGATAGGTGTCACATTCTGGTAATAGGTCAGGCTATTATTACCACTAGAATTACTTCATTTTAAACTATTTTCTTAGAAGATCGAAGAGCTGACACAATACAATAGGAATTACCACATAAAGTCTGGAAGATGAGAGCCCCTCCTTGTAACCTTTGCCCCTGGGGTCCCTGATGGGAGTGAAGAAGGTGAGGCTGAATGAGGTCAGTGTGATTAGCCTACGCTTCTTCACCTGGGGTCTGAAACATGAAAAATAGTAATAATTCTGGACATTTAATGAAGTAATGACGGCAAGCGCATACAGATCAAGATAACAAATTGTTCTAAAGCTGTTTGTTTTGACATATTCCCTACAGTTCAAAGGAGCTAGATTCTCTAGTTTCTTTCATGCCTGAACATCGCAATGTAATTTTCCCTGCAGCGTTTTCGAATTGCTGAGTATCTTCTCTCTCATCTCATTTCCTGTTTAGTGAAAGCGTTTACTAAGTGATCCTTTTCTTTAAATAATGAAGCTTTTGGTGGAAGAGCAAAAATAAGCTAAACCTAGTTTATTTGTGCATATAATCTCTATATGTCTTTATTTTCTTTCATTCTATATTTTGGGGGCATATCTTTACTTTTTAAATTTTAATTTTTTAAAAAATGTATTAACAGGAACATCCTTACTTTTTAATCATGCATCACATTGACACAATTTTTGAAACACAGTGGAGAAAAATAAAATAAAATAAAGGCCTTGCTCCTTATCTTCATTAAAACCATTCTCTATACTATCCTTTAAATTATGTGCCTAGTATACATCAATTTTAACTGTAAGTGTAGATTCTACTTACAAATGAATGTGTTACTTTAAAATAGTTATCATGGAAAGCTCCCATTTATTCAAATAACTGTACCATTATCTAAATCATTTTTGCTACTCCTCATTCAGAATTGTTCAAAAGTTATTTCATGTACTGAATATATCCATATGTTCTGTATTACTTAATTTTGACATCTTATTTTTTAAATAAATATATATAATATAAAATATAGATTACACAGAATGGACACTCCCCATTCCTCAGAATGAATGATTTTCGCCTGTTGCCCAGATTAAACCTACCCATCAATGAGACTAATGTAACACTGCTGGTCCTAAATACGAAGGTACCCCACAGGCTCTCCAAAGTACTTGCTCTGCTACAAGTACCGGGTGTTTCCTTTCTACCTCTTGCAACTTGAATGACCAAATCGTGTTAGCAAACAACAACAAACAAAAGAAAAATCCCTATTATTCTTTCAAAATCACACATCATAACCATGGTTTGTACAAAATTTCGGTTCTACTTTAATGCACAAATCTTTGTTTGCTCAGTTACTCCGAAATAATGGTATTGAGATTGCAACTTTTTGGCAGGGCAAGTTTTGAGAAAAGGCTTAAGGATATCTCCCTTTTACAAAACCAGCTTCCAATGCTTTAAAAAGTTTTCAATTCCTAAAAGTACAGGAATGGTGAAATTTAACTTTCTTGTCTGTTTCCAATTCACTGATTACATATACTGTATGTGCCACTATGTATATACATGCAGTGGAGGAATATGCAGAAGTGAACCTTCTAACCTAAACAAAGGGACTGGCGATAGCATTTTTAGTATTCAGGTTCCCATGGATGCTTTCGGTTACAGGCTGTCTGCATCAGAGCACTTGAATTTGCTTTTTACTCTACTGCTTTCTTTTCTTTTACCTTAAATAAAGAAAGGGACTAGGAGATTCCCAGAGATCTTTTTTCTTTGCCACTATCCCCAGGCAAGAAGGAGGAATGAGCCGTGTAATCTGATCTTTCTGGTTTCTGCGTTTAATTTGGAGCAAGAAACCAGGCAACCGAAGACATAAGACTGACCGAACAGCAGAGGGCAGCATTTACGCATGGCTGAATCTTCCTCAGGCTCAGAACGTTTTAAATTTGGAGGGGGTCGCCCTGGCAGAAATGCATGAGATACGCCCTATACTGTATTTGCATTGCTTGGTTTAAATTCTTATTTTCGAACTGGTTTCTCTTAAAGGGAAAGGAATACTGACCTGATTTCTAGTCATTTTTTTTTCTTTTATAGAAGCGATGCATGACACCACAAAAATTAGCTACAGTAAATAGCAGGGGAGATAATCTGAGTGCAGTACAAGACACATGAGCATTTTTCAAATTTACAATTCCTTGTGTTTATTTATATATATTTTTCATATTTATCTTTCCCCAGGCTTCCCCCTCCTTCTAATCCATCCCCCACCCACCCGCCCCGCAGCGCACACACACACACACACACACACACACACACACAAATTGGTCGGTATTCCTCTGGCTACAAAATGTCAAGGGGAAATACTCCAACAGAGATCAAAATCCCAAACTTTGCAACCGGAAAAGAGCGCCGTCTTTCCCAAGGGCTACCATTGTTATTGTTGAAACCGTAAGGTTTGGCTACTGGCACCTGGGATCCATTTGGGGAGGGAAGCAAAACAAACACCAAGTTCCCCCGGCTTTTCCTATAGGAAGTCCGAAGTGCGGTGGGCACCGAGGCCTCGGTGCCCCCAGTCACCTGGGAGGAGGGGAGGCGAGACGGGTGCAGGTTTAGGGTTGAGCCAGCCCTGGAGTACAGGGAGCAAGCGCTGTAGACCGAGGAGGGATGGGGTGGGGGTGGGGGGTTGGTTTAGATTCTGTCCGATCCATCGAAAGGAAGGGGCAGGAAACAGTTAAAGCCAATCTGCTCGGTGCATTCCCAGACAGGCTTTGCTTAATCCTTCCTCCCCGCGCTAACAGACCCTCGCCCCCCGCCTTTCTTTTCTTTCTTTCGACCCCCTCACCCCTGAGTTATTACTAGCATAACAACCGAACGGTCTTCCCCCAGACCCCGCACGAAAGTTATTTATCTGCAAACCTGACCTAACCCCCATCTATTCTGCGGCAGCTTTTTGCTGTTATTGCTCTGACGCCGGCCAAGATTTGACCAAAAAAGAAAAAAAAAATCGCCCCCTTTTCAGCGCCTCCGACTCGCGGGGCTCCCGCCCCCCCACACGACCGCCCGCGGTCCCCCGGAGGCCGCCGGAGTGATTAGCGTCCGGAGCAGCCAGTGGGCGGCCGAGGCAGCCGGGCGCGCGGGCGGGGGGAACGTGGGGCCCAATGGACTAGGCGGGGGCGGGCCGTGGGTGACAGGCCGCGAGCGAGGGGGCGCCCGCGCGGGCGCAGCGCGGATCAATGAGCTGCGAGCAAAGTTTCGGAGCCCGGCTCTCCCCGCGGTCGGCCCGCCCCCTCTGTTTGTGTTTCGGCGGCGCGCGGAGCGCGCGCGCGCGCGTGCAGCGGGCAGGGGGCGGGGACAGTGAGGACCCGCGGGTGCCGAGAGGGGTTCCCGAGCTCCGGCGTCTCCGCCGCACAACCTCCAGCCCGGCGGGCGAGCAGCAGAGCGCTGACAGGCGCCGGCCCGAGCTGCCGCGGGCGCCGCCACTGCCCGGCGCCGGCGTCCCCGCCTGCCCCGCCGACGGCACAGCAGAAAGGGAACCAACCGCCCCCAAACCTAACGCCTTGCGGATTACAAAGTGAAACTGACCCGGGACCGCAAAAGCAAAGATCCCCAGGGCAGGGGCGAGGCGCACTAGAGTGGGCTCGGACGGGGCCGCCCGAGAACCGTCCCCCCGGCATGCTGAGGGGAGGGGACGCGGGGACCTCGCGCCACTGCCGTCCGACCCCCGCGAGGCCGAGAAGAACGGGGAGCCTGCGCTCGCTGTGGATGTACAAATAACGGGCTGGCGGGCGCCCCGGCTGAAGTATAATAGAAACATGCCGAGGAGCGCGGGACGTTGCCTTTGCGCGCAGCAGGGGCGGCGGCGGTGGCTGCCAGAGGAGGCGGAGGACGCGGCGGACAGCGCGCGGGCACCGGAGCCCTAGCGCCCGCGCCGGGAGCGCAGTTAGCGCACGGCCGCTGCCGCCTGGGCCTCGCAGCCCCTCGTGCAGCCCAGTGGAGGGGTGTCGCTGTTCCTGACGGGGAGGGGGGGACTCCAGGAGCCCCCTGGTCTCCAGCTTTTAGGGAAGGAATTCGCCCACCTCCTGGCTCCCTACTGCCCCTCCCCGTGCGCCGCCGTCCTCTTCCCGCAGCGCCACCCGCGTCTGTCCTGCCCTCCTCAGTTTCTGGGCCAGGAGCGAACTCCAAAGTTTCTGGAGAGTGTTTGCAACGATTGCTCCTACACCTTAAACACAGACCACCTCTCCCTGCTCTCAGCGACCGGGGCGAAACCGCTCACACTCTCCGGATTCAAAACCAACGCGCCCACGGGGAAATACTGGAGGTCTGAGAAACTTTTCTGGAACTCATCAGCTCCCAGGAGCGCCCTCGGAATGCCCAGCCGCCTCTCGTCCCCGCTTCCCTCTGGCAGGACCTGTCTACATGGCTACCTGGTTGGAGTCTTTCATTGAAGCGGCTAGCTTCTTCTGCGGGGCTGGAGGCTCTTTAAAATAGCAGAGTTCTCAGGGCTATCGGCTGTATTTGCTGGGGCTACTGAATCCTGGTCATTGCATTCTTTTTGCCTCACTTCTTCCTTCTGTTGGCCGCCCCGTTCCAAGGAGCCGGGACCATGGACTTGGATGCAGGCCGGGCTCCTGGCCGCGCGTGGCTCCCGCTGCCCGCCCCCTCGGCGCTCCAGCTCCTGCGCGTCTTTGGGCTGCTGTCGCTGCTCCCGGGGCCGGCCCGCGTCGGCGGGGCCGAACAGCGCCAGGTGTTCCAAGTACTGGAGGAGCAGCCCCCCGGCACGCTGGTGGGCACCATCCAGACGCGCCCTGGCTTCACCTACCGGCTCAGCGAAAGCCACGCCCTGTTTGCCATAAACAGTAGCACCGGGACCCTGTACACCACGGCCACCATCGACCGAGAGAGCCTGCCCAGCGATGTGATCAATCTGGTGGTCCTCTCCAGCTCGCCCACCTACCCCACCGAGGTGCGAGTGCTGGTGTGGGACCTGAATGACAACGCCCCCGTCTTCCCGGATCCCTCCATCGTGGTCACTTTCAAGGAGGACAGCAGCAGCGGGCGCCAAGTCATTTTGGACACAGCCACCGACGCGGACATCGGCTCCAATGGCGTGGACCACCACTCCTACCGCATCATCCAGGGCAACGAGGAGGGTCGCTTCAGCCTGGACATCACCGTGAACCCGAGCGGTGAGGGTGCCTTCCTGCATCTGGTGTCCAAGGGCGGGCTGGACCGAGAGGTCACGCCGCACTACCAGCTGCTGGTGGAAGTGGAGGACAAGGGCGAGCCCAAGCGGCGGGGCTATCTTCAGGTAAACGTGACTGTGCAGGACATTAATGACAACCCCCCGGTGTTTGGCAGTTCCCACTACCAGGCGGGGGTGCCTGAGGACGCGGCCGTGGGCTCCAGCGTCCTCCAGGTGGCGGCGGCGGACGCGGACGAGGGCACCAACGCGGACATCCGCTATCGGCTGCAGGACGAGGGGACCCCCTTCCAGATGGACCCCGAAACGGGGCTTATCACCGTACGGGAGCCCCTGGATTTTGAGGCCCGGCGCCAGTACTCGCTGACGGTGCAGGCTCTGGACCGCGGCGTGCCTTCCCTCACCGGGCGCGCCGAGGCGGTGATTCAGCTGCTGGACGTCAACGACAACGACCCGGTGGTGAAGTTCCGCTACTTCCCCGCCACCTCGCGCTACGCCTCGGTGGATGAGAACGCTCAGGTGGGCACCGTGGTGGCTCTGCTCACCGTGACGGACGCGGATTCCCCCGCGGCCAACGGGAACATCTCGGTGCAGATTCTCGCGGGCAACGAGCAGCGCCACTTTGAGGTGCAGAGCAGCAAAGTGCCCAACCTGAGCCTCATCAAAGTGGCCAGCGCCCTGGACCGCGAGCGCATCCCTTCTTACAACCTGACCGTCTCCGTCTCGGATAACTACGGGGCGCCCCCTGCCGCCGCGGTCCAGGCGCGCTCCTCGGTGGCCAGCCTGGTGATATTTGTCAATGACATCAATGACCACCCTCCCGTCTTTGCCCAGCAAGTGTACAGAGTGAACTTGAGCGAGGAGGCGCCCCCGGGAAGCTACGTGAGTGGAGTGTCTGCCACAGACGGCGACTCTGGTCTCAATGCTAATCTGCGTTACAGCATCGTCTCTGGCAATGGACTAGGTTGGTTCCATATCAGTGAACATAGTGGCTTGGTGACCACTGGGGCTGCTGGGGGCTTGGACCGTGAACTTGCTTCCCAAGTTATACTGAATATCAGTGCTCGGGACCAGGGCGTTCACCCCAAGGTCTCCTATGCCCAGCTTGTAGTAACTGTCCTGGATGTGAATGATGAGAAGCCAGTGTTTACCCAGCCAGAAGGGTACGATGTGTCTGTGGTTGAGAACAGCCCAATAGGGACAGAACTCCTAGTGCTCGGGGCAACCGATGGGGACCTGGGTGACAATGGGACGGTGCGATTCTCCCTCCAAGAGGCCGAGACTGACCAGAGGTCCTTCCGCCTGGACCCCGTGTCCGGGAGGTTGAGTACCATCTCCTCCTTGGACAGAGAGGAGCAAGCGTTCTACTCCCTGTTGGTTCTGGCCACGGATCTGGGCTCCCCTCCCCAGTCCTCGTTGGCTCGCATAAATGTGAGTCTCCTGGATGTGAATGACAACAGTCCTGTGTTCTACCCAGTCCAGTACTTTGCTCATATTCAGGAGAATGAGCCTGGAGGCAGCTACATCACTACTGTGTCTGCCACGGACCCTGACTTGGGTCTCAATGGAACTGTCAGATATAGCATATCAGCTGGAGACAGGTCTCGGTTTCAGGTCAATGCTCAGAGCGGGGTGATTTCTACCAGAATGGCCCTAGACAGGGAAGAAAAAACAGCTTACCAGTTGCAAATAGTGGCTACTGATGGTGGCAATTTACAGTCTCCCAACCAGGCAATAGTAACCATCACTGTATTGGACACTCAAGATAACCCACCTGTATTCAGCCAGGCTGCCTACAGCTTCGTGGTCTTTGAGAATGTGGCTCTTGGATATCACGTGGGTAGTGTGTCTGCATCCAGCATGGATCTCAATTCCAACATCAGTTATCTCATTACCACTGGGGATCAGAAAGGTATGTTTGCAATCAACCCGGTCACCGGGCAGCTTACAACAGCCAGTGTGATAGACAGAGAAGAGCAATCCTTTTATCAGCTGAAAGTGGTGGCCAGTGGGGGCGCTGTGACCGGAGACACTGTGGTTAACATAACAGTTAAGGATTTGAATGACAACTCTCCCCATTTTCTTCAGGCAGTAGAGAGTGTGAATGTGGTGGAGAATTGGCAGGCAGGTCACAGCATTTTCCAAGCCAAGGCTGTGGACCCTGACGAAGGTGTCAATGGCATGGTACTCTATAGCCTGAAGCAGAACCCCAGGAACCTGTTTGCTATCAGTGAGAAGAGTGGGCACGTTAGCCTGCTGGGGCCCCTGGATGTCCACACTGGTTCCTACCAGATAGAGATCCTGGCATCTGATATGGGCGTGCCCCAGCTCTCCTCTAGCGTCATCTTAACCGTTTATGTCCATGACGTCAATGACAACCCACCAGTATTTGACCAGCTCTCTTATGAGGTCACGCTTTCTGAGTCAGAACCCGTGAATTCTCGGTTCTTTAAAGTGCAAGCTTCTGATAAGGATTCGGGAGCAAATGGTGAAATTGCATACAGCATCGCTGAAGGAAATCCTGGGGATGCCTTTGGCATATTCCCAGACGGGCAGTTGTATATAAAAAGTGAATTGGACCGCGAACTTCAAGACAGATACGTTTTACTGGTTGTGGCCTCTGACAGGGCAGTGGAACCCCTCAGTGCGACTGTGAATGTTACTGTGATTTTAGAAGATGTCAATGATAACAGACCTCTTTTCAACAGTACCAATTACTCATTTTATTTTGAAGAGGAGCAGAAAGCTGGGTCGTTTGTGGGCAAAGTGAGTGCTGTAGATAAAGACTCCGGGCCGAACGGAGAAGTAAGGTATTCTTTCGAAATGGTGCAGCCAGACTTCGAGCTGCACGCTCTTAGTGGGGAAATCACAAACACCCGCCAGTTTGACAGGGAGTCTCTTATGAGGCGCAGGGGGGCTGCGGTGTTCACTTTCACAGTCATTGCCACAGATCAGGGGCTCCCGCACCCCCTCAAGGACCAGGCGACTGTGCATGTTTACATGAAGGATGTAAATGACAATGCTCCCAAATTTGTAAAGGACTTCTACCAAGCCACTATATCCGAGTCAGCAGCCAACCTGACACAGGTTTTAAGGGTATCTGCCTCAGATGTTGATGAAGGTAGTAATGGACTTATTCATTACTCTGTAATAAAAGGAAATGAAGAGAGACAGTTTGCTATAGATGGTACCTCTGGTCAGGTGACACTAATTGGCAAATTAGACTACGAAGCCACACCTGCCTATTCCCTTGTAATTCAAGCAGTGGATTCAGGGGCCATCTCCCTCAATTCAACCTGTACCTTAACTATTGCTATTTTGGATGAAAATGACAATACCCCTTCCTTCCCTAAGTCGACACTCTCTGTCGATGTTTTGGAAAACATGAGAATTGGTGAACTGGTGTCCTCTGTTACCGCAACTGATTCAGATTCCGGTGACAATGCTGATTTACAGTACAGCATTACTGGGACTGACAACCACGGGACTTTCAGCATCAGCCCAAACACTGGGAGTATTTTTCTTGCCAAAAAATTGGACTTTGAAACCCAGTCTTTGTACAAATTAAATATCACGGCAAAAGACAAAGGAAGGCCTCCTCGTTCATCCACAATGTCAGTGGTGATACACGTGAGGGACTTCAATGACAACCCTCCTAGCTTTCCTCCCGGCGATATTTTCAAGTCCATTGTTGAGAACATTCCCATTGGGACATCTGTCATTTCAGTGACTGCCCACGACCCCGATGCAGACATTAATGGGCAACTAGCCTATACGATCATCCAGCAGATGCCAAGGGGCAACCACTTTGGCATAGATGAAGTCAAGGGCACTATATATACTAACGCTGAAATAGATCGGGAATTTGCTAACCTCTTTGAGTTAACGGTAAAAGCCAACGACCAAGCCGTGCCTGTGGAAACTAGACGGTATGCCTTGAAAAACGTGACCGTTTTGGTTACAGACCTCAATGACAATGTGCCAGTGTTTATATCACAAAACGCCCTGGCAGCCGACCCTTCAGCTGTGATTGGCTCCGTCCTGACCACAGTCATGGCGGCTGACCCCGACGAAGGTGCCAACGGAGAAGTGGAGTATGAGATCATCAACGGGGACACAGACACCTTCGTCGTGGACCGTTTCAGCGGAGACTTGAGAGTGGCCTCCGCGCTGGTGCCCTCGCAGCTGATCTACAACCTCATCGTCTCAGCCACGGACCTTGGCCCCGAAAGGAGGAAATCCACCACCGAATTGACCGTCATTCTTCAGGGCCTTGACGGACCTGTTTTTACTCAACCCAAGTACATAACTATTTTGAAGGAAGGGGAACCCATTGGGACTAACGTGATATCAATAGAAGCAGCTAGCCCCAGAGGGTCGGAAGCCCCAGTGGAGTATTACATTGTCTCCGTTCGTTGTGAAGAAAAAACCGTGGGCCGTCTCTTTACCATTGGGCGACTGACGGGCATGATCCAGACGGCAGCCATCCTGGACCGGGAGCAAGGAGCTTGCCTGTACCTGGTGGAGGTGTACGCCATAGAGAAGTCCACTGCTTTCCCCAGAACACAGAGAGCGGAGGTAATGGTCTCGCCGTCATTTGTGACTTCTTTGTTGCTGTGCTTTTTAGAAAGATCATTCTCTTTATATTACTTTCTATGATTGTTTACCTTGATTGTCAATTGATTGATGTTATTGACAGGAATATATGAAAATGCCCTGGCACAGAGACTAATAAGAATTACCTAAAATTTAGCTTGATCCCAGTCAAATCTAAGCAATGCATGGTTTTACTTTCTATTTCACCTCACGGAAGTCATATGTGTAAGGCTAGGGAGAAATCTTTAGCCATTTCAGAAGCATTCTCCCTCCCTTCCCCCCAAAAAAAACACAAGCCCACACCCAATTACCTAAGCTGAATCCCAGCGCGAAACTAAACACCTCTCAGTAAGAAAGTCTACTAGAGAATGGCAGATCTCAGACGTAAGACATTTCTGTTCTGAAATGAAGAACTGGGGTAGAAGTCGGCAATAACAGCCTCCCTGTCTAGGGGGCGTGGCCACGAGGACAGACTGACAGTTTTCATCCTGGACCCTGTTCACTTTCTCATCCTTAGCAGCCCTGGCCGTTTCTGTAGAGGGAGGGACTAATTTCAATGTGGGGAGCCAAGTTCGGGGAGATTCCTGATTACATCTGCCTTCACATTTTAGGCACTGTCTTCTGACTTAGGCTACTCCTTGCTCTTCCCTTCTGACCTAAAACGTGTACTATACTGTGAATGACCAGCCATCAGAGGCGGTTTCCAGAGACAGGACTGCGTGGCTCAGGCCATGGCGCAGGCACACGCTCTGTCTGCTGGCTGGTGAGAAGTCCATGTTTCACAGCAGAAGCCGGGAGAATTGCGAGCCTGGCCGCCCCTGGGGTGGATTTGAGCATGCTCCCTCCCTGCATCGCTGGTTTGCTTTTGAATTGAACCACTTCCAATGTTGTCTTGATATCAACCAGAAATGATACAGCTACACTCTGGAAAGCTCGTGTTTGCCATTTTCTAAGTTCTCTCTGTCCCTCCCTTCCCCCGTCAAAGACATTCTGGTGTCATTCAGCCAAAAACAGAAAACATCAAATGTGGTTTGTGATCCTTGGCAGTAACCCAGGCATAACATGCTTGGGAGACGGAGGCTCATGCATTTGTTTTCTAACTTTTCTATTTGGGGGAGGTGAGGAGTTTTCTTTATTTAAAATGCTCATTTGTTAATATTATCTTTTTGAATCCCCCGTGATTTTTTTTTTTCATAATAGCTAGCCGTGTCTGTTCAGTGGATGGAGCAGCGTATTCATGGCCTAGAGGACATTAGAGATATAATTCTTAACAGAGATATAATTCTTAGAAATACAACCCAAAGCAGAATTCAGTTTTATCTTTTATACGTAGCCCTGAAGGAACTTCTAACCCAAATGTCCTCTTTGACCGAATTAGTTTTTTAAAGATTGTAACATAGGTCTTATATGTTAAGCTGTTTGGTTTAACTCAAGCCTTGATTTACAAAATTTTATTTTGATTTGGTATATTCCTCCCCTAAAACCATTCCCTGTCTCTGCCTACCTTCTTTGGAATCACTTCTTAGATGAAGAGATTCCACTGGTTTGAAGGCTGAAATATTTATTAAAGACAGGCAATGAAGTCCTTCCAGGCTTTAGATGCATTTGTTAAACTGTAAGACTAGTTATATTATTGTTGTTGCTGGTTGGTTCCGTGTACTCCATTTATTAGAGAATATGGAGAATGAGAGTGAGTGTGCACTGTTACCATTAGACAGTTTATTTTGTCGTGTTATTTACTCATTGGGTATGCAAAGTTCGGCTTATATTAAATTTTTAAACAGTGCTGTCTCTGTAATAGGCCTGCAGACTTAAAAACCATTATAAGTCATTTTGTTAGTAATAGGGGATAATATGTTTGTTACTTTTTTCGGCCTCAAATAATACCCGTAGGAAAAGTTATTTGTATTTCCTATAACCTATTTATTTAAAAATCTAGGAGAATTCATTATGATGATTGTTTTATAAGAAAAAAAAATGGTCAGGGTGTCTTCTGTGAACTGAAGTGCTGAAATTGTAAACCAAGCTTGCGCTCCCAAGGCCCAACCACTCTTCAAATTGAAAGCAAATGTGCCTTTCCCCAAGAATATTGGAAGCAGTAGTTGGGAGCTAGAATTTCATATTATTATTATTGGTTGTATCTTTTAAGTATATACAATGAAGTACTTTTTTTCTTCTGCCAAAACAATTAATTTACCATGATTCTGCAAAAAAGAAGTTATACATTATGTCTGCTTGTCAGAGGTGAGTTTTCAATTGTTTGTTTCCAAGGGCAAACTTGCTCCAGTGCATTTAAAAAAAACTTTATTCATGTTCACTGATAGGAATCTGGGCTGCTTGCTCAGGTTTCTGGCTGGAGTCACGGCTGACCACATTCCCTGGGCAAGTCCGGGGTCAGGGGGTGAGAGAGAAATGCTTTAGCTGGCATTCCTTTTCCAGGTCCGACCCCCGTGGGGCAGGGCTGGGGACTGGGGCTCGGACAGAGCTGGTTCCGGAGATCTGTCCAGGGCGCACCTTCCTGTACCCTGCCTCTCTCACAGCTACAACTTTGGCCTGTCTTTGAAGGCCAAAGGAGTGTCTTTGAAGGAGTGTCTTTGAAGGATGGCGTTGGGTTGAGGACAGAAGGTTTGTTATCTTTTTATTTTGTGTCATTATATTCTCAGAAGAGTCTTGGTTGTGTTAGAATAGCTCCTATACGTTTTGAACCATTGTTCTAGGTTTGACAACAAAAAGTGGAGATATAGCACTTCAATAAGCACTTCTCCTTTAAGGTGGGTTCTGTGGGAGCTTGCAGCTGAGGGGCTGGGCTGGACCTGGTCAAGGTCAGAGGCTTTGCTGCGCTGGTCTGTGTGACATCCTGGTGTGTTGGCTGAGCTGTAGTAGCTGGTCTGCCCATGCTTGCTTGATGAGATGGTAACAGAGCTGAGACTGGTGTGTGTTCTTGCGCCTCAGAAATAAATTAGCCGACAGAAGCTGGGGGAATGCAGGAAGTTAGTAAAATCGATCTGGATCATTAACTGAACTAAGGACATAAGGGCATACCAATTACTCCTGTTCTACAAATGAATTGAGAATTGTCAGAAAAGTCCAAAAGGAAGAAGAGGAACATCGGTGGGTGGACTCACCTGGAAGTTAGGGTGTGTTTATTTGTTTATTTATTTTTAAAAGACTTTATTTATTCATTCTTAGAGGGAAAGAGAGGAAGAAAGAGAGGGACAGAAGGATTAATGTGTGGTTGGCGTCCCCCACTGGGGATCTGGCTCACAACCCAGGCATGTGCCCTGATTGGGAATCGAACCAGCAACCCTTTGGTTCACAGGCTGGCTCTCAATCCACTGAGCCACACCAGCCAGGGCAGACTCAGGGTTTAAATGGGAGGAAATACTATACATGCGTCCAAGGTCCTAGTTCTTGAATTTGTGGGTCTCAGGACCCCTCCCCACTCTTAGAAATTGGCAAGGACCCCAAAAGGATGTTTGCTCAGGTTTGTCTTATTTATTGATATTTACTATTTTGACCATTAACATTGAGAAACTTGTTAAAGTATTAATTCATTTGAAGATCATATTAAACAATATACTTTATTGTATTGTACTGAATAAAACTTTATTTTGCCAAACCAAAAATAACGATGAGAGACATTGTTTTATATTTTCATAAATCTCTTTAATATCTGACTTAAGAGAAGACAGCTGGATTCTCAAACCTCCTTCATCTATTGCAAAAAGTGTTGCTTGGCTAGTGTGTACGAGAAGAATCCACCCTCACTCAGAGACGTGGCTTGGGTACGGGGGGAGCACTTCGATGTCCTCTTCCCATAGTGTCCGTTTTCTTTAGTGCTGCACCAGAGCTCCACAAGGGGCAGTTTTGTAAAACCTACTTGCCATGTGGAATCCAAAGCCCTATCAGTGAAGTATTCATACTTTGTTGACATCATAATGTATCACTCTACTTTGTACTCTGAATGGGTGTTTACATGTACCTGACCTGCAAACATCAGGCATTGGTCCTTTGGAAAATATTGGTGTAAATGATATGGATCTCATCGAAACAGTCCTTAAGTGTATTGGCTCCCAACTTCATTGTGATGGTTAGAAGTGTTTCAAAATTTGACTTTTTACCTAACAGCTCAAATGTTATCATTAGTAACATGGATGGTTAGTTGCTTTCCTCGAAGAGTCAGGTTCCCTTTGTTCATTTTCAATCAACAAAAAAACTCTCTGCCAGACACTCGAGTCTAAAAAATCATAGCATCTCTGTCAGTTGTCCTGCCAAGGAATAAACCACATTCCGTCAATGGAGCAGCTAGTTCAGCTCGCAACTCAAACAGCCACACCCACGCTTTGCTGGGAGGCAGCCGCAGTACTCAGGGGCAGGTGCCTGGTTCTTTGTGTGCCTTTCACTGTTTATCACGACAGCAGGGAAGAGACCTCGAGATTTAAGGGTCTAGGATTGACAAAACTAATAATTTTACTACTTCATCAAGGAGAGTCCTCCAGTTTTTAGGTGAAACTGGCTCTTGACTTTCATCATCAGTGCCTAGCCATGAAGAATGCAGTTACTGCGGGAATACTTGGGAGCTACTGTTTTGCTTTGAGCTAGGGCAACAGTCTTGCCCACCGTGGCGTCTGCTCCTCTAGTGGAAATGGGAGCACAGTGAACAAGGCAGATGCTGGTTTTCATTCTTATAAAGACAGTTTTGATTTCCCAGCCCTCTTGAGCGGCACTCCAGTAGGCCTGGAGTCCATGTGCTGCAGTGCAAGAACCGCGGGTGTGGTTATGAGAATTTTATGAGTCAGTAAAAAAAAAAAAGGAAAAAGCCACTAGAAATATTCCATTAAAAGTGTGTTTAGGTGAATGGACTATGATTCACTAAAATTAGAAAGGAGTTTTAGCAATTGGATAGTCATTCATTTTCTCAATGAAACCATCAAGATTTCCAAATATGGTGGAGATGCTTCTCAGATCAGTGCTGACTACCAAGTGTGAAGATGATTTCCCTGCAGAGGGTTTGGGGTCAGAGTTCGTGCATCTTGGATCTGTGTGCATCTGGTATCATCCCCCCGCAGGCAACAGAACTGGGTCTATAATAATAATAATAATAATAATAATTAATGTATTGAGTATTGCTAAGTGCCTCTTTAGGGATTTTATCACTTGAGCCTCACACAGCAGTAGTAAGAATTATTCCCGCTTCATAGCTGTTTCCATAGCCTCAGGAAAGTTAAAGGGTAAAGGGTCACATATACGGTAATGGAAGGAGATGTGACTTTGGGAGGTGAACGCAATGCGATAATATACAGATGATGTATTCATGGAATCGAATACCTGAAACCCATGCAATTTTATTAATCACTGTCACCCTAATAAGTTTAATAAGATATTAAATATTTAATGATTTGACTAAGTTCATCTAGACTTGCATAAATCCATTATTTGTACTCATAACTACTACTCCAAAAATCCAGGGCCATCTATGACTTCATTACAAGCAGGACCCTTCACTCTGTAGAGATGAGGATATGTGCATGAGTTTGCTAACTTGCTTTCATACCCTATTGGCTATTGGAAAGTCTTTGAGTGGTAGTATTATGTGTTGTCTGGACTAAGGGACACGAGATTGTTGGCTGCCTCAGTCAAGGCCATGGGCAGATGCTATACATGCCAGTGGGACAGTCAGTGGTGACAGCACCCATCTGCATGTGGGGGGGTGGGCAGTGGTCTGTGGCAGTGGCTCTGGCGCCGAGAAGAGGGTGAGGTCATGAGAGGGGGGCCCGAGGCAGATGAGCAGTGCGGGTTTGCCTCAGGCCTCCCCTGCCCCATGATGCTGTGCGGTTTGGAAGCTGGGGCTGTGATTTATGAAGGGGGAGAATCTGTTTTTGGATTTTTCAGGTGATAAATCTTACCCTCCTAAGAAATAATGATAGAGTGTGAAGATTATATTAAAAGTAGAAGAGATTTTTTAACCCTTCCTCTCTTTTGAGCTCCAGAGTAATTAAAAAAAAAGACACCCTGTGATTAATTTAGATTTTCTTGTCTTCCTATAAATTTACTAAACAAAATCCTTAGCAGCTTTGAAGGGCTCTATACGTTTTCAAGATACACATGAGTGTGTACTGTAAGCAGGACTGTTGATGGCCAATTAAACCCATGCTGCATATTTTGTAAATGGCCCTGGATGCTCGATTTGGTCTCTCGGTTTTGGTAATTGATTCCGTGGACATAATTTATCTTCTGATGAATTTATTGGGTTTTTTTGTGTGTCTTTGTTCAAGCCCTAATCATTTTAATCCTGCATTGTTCCTTAGACATCGAGGAAACTACCCTAGGGATAGTGTGGAAAATATTTATGTCCTTAGCAGTGTGTGGAATCGGCTTTTCACTGCAGTGTGGGCATCTTGCTCTTCGTCATCATTACAGAGAAGAACTGCCCAGGAACCTCACTAGTCGTGAGGGCTGTTGAGTGAGTGACTCTGAAAGGGCTCCACAGGCCTGAGGTGGAGGGTCTGGTCCAAGAACGAGTGAATCTGGGGCACAGCTCCCCAGTGCCCGCGGAAGCAGGTGGCATTCTGAGTTAGAGCTTGTGACTGGAGATAGGAAAAGAATAAGTGGCAAATTATATGGGCCAAGATGAGTGGAAAAGTTCCCTTACAGTGTCCCAAGTCGAAATGTGGTCAGTATTTTCTCATGCTTTCAGGCTTTAAGTAGCCTGGGACAACAGTGGCCAATTTCAGTCACACATTATTAATTAAGGAGGAGAGAGGATGAGGAATTCAGACAAGGGAAATTTTTTTAAAAATTATTAGGCAAATATCTCTTATAAAATACATATAATATGTGATATGTGTATGTACCATATATTAACATGTATGCATTCACACAAAGACTGCTGGATTATTCCCGGTGTTAATATTCTGAGGAAAAAATGGGATAATAAAGTTGTGAACATAAAATGTAACCTAACTGGCAGATAACGTATATGTGTTAATCAATGTTCGACTCTAGGGACACAGTCATTTTTAGCTTCCAGACATATTTAAGAAGCAATCAGGGAGTAAGAACCATCTCTCTAGGTATTGAAGAAACGCTGAAAGACACAAGCCACGCTCAGCAATGGGCAGTTAGGAGCCAATGGCATTGTTACTGATTTTTTTTCAGATTATAGGACACTTTTCTGAAATGTTTTATCATTTGTGGATTCTAACATATTTAAAGTGCTTACATGGACACTGGTGAGCACCTGGCATTGACCTGCCCTCACTGTAATCCTGGAGGGATGTACGGCCCCTCACTCTTTGACAAATGAGAATATTGAGGTTAATGGAGGTCAAGTTTGTGGAGCTGGCTGATGGCGGATGTAGGACTTGACCCCAGTAGTCTGATCCAGAGTAGGTCCAGTTGACCCAACGCAGCACTGGGTAACAGTGTGTATTATAACAGTGCTTGATGCTTTCTGGATTCTCATAGGCATGCAGTTTTTACTACATAAACAGTTGTTTTGGTGTTTCTGTTCCTTCACACTGGTCACTGAAGGAATAGAGAGGGTCAAGTGAAATTTAGGTGGTGTCCCCGTGGTAGGATTGCTTTAGGTCCCTATCAGATTTATTTAGGTCAGGCTTCAATAAATGGACCTATAATCTGTCAGCTCTTCATTTTATTTTCTTAAACTGAAGGTGGAAATAGGTTTTTGTTCTTCCAGTGACTGCCTGATTTATTTTCTTCCATTTTCATCAAAATTTCTTGAAAGAGTTGCCTCTACCTGCCATGTTTCTTCTCATTATCTCTGAAATCCTCCCCCACCAGGCTGGGCTTCTGTTGCTCCAGTGAAATCCCTCCTCTCGAGACACCATGACAACCACATTTCTGTATCCATGGTCACTTCTTCGTTCCCATGGATACAGACTTCTAAGTCATCATACTCTGTAGATGCTTCTAAGTCATCACACTCAGGATTTTTATCTTAATTCTTGGACCAAGTTCTTCTGTCTCCTTCACCAGCTTCTCTGTATTGTCTCAAATTCTAAATGTTGGACTATCCCTGGAATCAGTTCTTAAATCTCTTTTTAACCTTTACTAATTCCCTTGAGGATCTCAAATAATCTATGTTTTTAAGTCTCCCATACATACATGACTAAGGTTTTGTTTCCAGCCCATATATTTCCTCTAAACTCCATATTCATGTGGCTTAACTGCTTATTAGATTGAATTAGCTTCTTCATATATATCTTGTATTAACATTCCCCAGTCTGAGCTCCTGATATTGTCCCGATACACACCTACCCCACCCTCTGCCACCTCCTTCTCCCTTGATGGCAATTCCAATGTTCAGATTGCACAGGTCAAAAAACTCAGATCATCTTCGACTCCTCACTTTCACACCCTGTGTTACTCTAAGAATCTGTCAGTGAAGCTTGGCTCTGTCTTAAAACTATATCCAGAAAATAATCGTTTCTCATCATTTCCCCTGCTACTGCCTTGGTCTAACACCCCATTGTCCTCCCCTTGCATTGTTGAAGCCATTTTCATATTGATTCCAACATCCTTTCCTGCTCCTTGCTTATCTGCTGCACCCACACGGGCTTCTTGCTTTCTCCTGAGTTTGCAAGGCACACATCTGCCCGCGATCTTGCTCCTGGCTTGGCCCGCACGTGAAGCGCTCTTTCCTCCCGACGTCTGTTGGGATAATTTCTTCCCACGCTTCAAGTCTTGTTGATATCTCACATTCTAAGTGGGAATCACTCTTCCTTGACTAACTAATGACTGTACCCACCCCTCCTCCAGCCCGATCTCCATTTCCTTGTCCCCATTTTTCATATTCCTGCCCCTCGATGTTTACCAGCCTCCATCAGGATCATCTCCCTCCCCAGTTTCCTCTTCATCTGTGAAACTGAAATGATTGTACCTATTTCATACCCAACTGAGAGGAAAACCAGAAAGAAGAGGTACTCAGAAAGTTTGTCAGTTCCCTTCTCTTTTCCCCAAAGTGCTGGTAACTGAATAAGTTACCAGAATTTATATGTTTTATAAAAAACAAAATCGTCTATTAACATTAAAGAATACTTTCTATTTAGCGCTCTGTTCTTCATTTTCCTTGATTTCTCTGAGTTGTAAGGAGGTAGGTCAGGTGTCTTTCTCTTCATTTTAAGACAAAGGCACAGAGTAGTTTAGGATTGCGCATGGTCACATATACAGTCTAACGCCCAGGCTTTTGTGACTGGGCCAAGAACATACTTGACATGAAACCACACAGCCCACCCTGTGATTAAGTTAATGCTGTGTACCCATCATTTTCTACTATTTTACTGATGTTGGGATAATTCTGTGATAGTTACAGTTCCTTAAGGCAATTAATTTATTAATCCAGCAAGAGACTTAGTTGCTTATGAAACAAGCAAGTTAAAATACTGGGTTTTTCAGTGTTTCATATTGAAGCCTTACCTCTCATTTACA
>PVKM010013473.1:0-29941 GCA_004027735.1 Carollia perspicillata
AATTTACTTTTCATATTGAGGTGTCAATATATCTATAATTCATTTCTGTGATCAGTGCGAGGTAGAGATTCAAATTATTTTCTTAAATGAAAACTAGTCTGGGTAATACACTGTGCTAGTTGTCTTTTCTATACTAATGCACAATATTAGTCTTGTCATATATCAAATTAGCATATAAATAACTCTGTTCTTACAAATTGCTCTTTATTCCTGTGTTCTGTTTGCCTATCTTTGAGCCAGTACAACATCCTCTTACTTATATAATTTAAGATGGTGTATTGACATCATGCTTGTATCATTATAGGAATAAATAGAAAGGAAAATTTGATAACCCAGGAGAGGAGAAGAGTGCTTTGAAACAAATGCCCTTAAGAAAAAGAGTAATTTTATGGTGGAGAATCCTAACAAGTTCTACCTAGACAAATGATTGAAGTCCACATCAACAGTGATAAGTCAGGTTAAGAGTATCTATATACCCTTGGTATCTAATCATGAAAAGAGTGTTAGATAAGCCTCCACTGAGGAACATTCTATAAATTATTGGACCAATTATCCTCAAAACTGTCAAGTTCATTAAGAACATGGGAGGTCCAAGAAACTCATAGTCAAGAAGAGCCTATGAGTAAGGAGAAATGACGGCTAAATGTAAATGTAAAGAACACAGAAAAAACATTTTGGGAAAATGAAGTAAATCTAAAGAAAGTATGGACTTTAGTTAAAATAATGTCTCAATATCGGTCAGTTAATAGTGACAAATATGCCATATTAATGTAAATGTTAATAATGGGGAAAATCAGGTATAAGGTAATAGGGAAACTCTCTGTACTATCCAAATTTTTCCATACATGTAAAGTTAATCAAAAAGAAAGGATTCTTTAATTTAAAAGAACAAAAAAGGGTATTTCCCTAAAATAGGGACAGGACATGGTGCCAGTACCCATTTTGATCAAATGGCAGGCTGCATGTGTAGATAACAATATATATATATTGCTTGGTAGATTTGGTGGTGAGTATATTCTAGGTTCTGTTTTTTTTTGTTTTCTTTTTTTGGTAAAGTTAAAAGGAAGATCACCAGCTATTAGGGTAGCTAAAGAGGGGTAAATATTTGAGAAGAAGGAAGATATAACTATGTGAATAGTGGGGGTGGGTGGGTTTAGGACAATGTAATAGACTAGTTGATCTCTTAAGACTTTGCTGTTTGTGACCATGATTTTGGAGGGTAACAGTCATCATAGTAGTGCGTTTCCCCTAGCTGCTTTCACATGCTCAGCTGTAGCAGAGTTGGGTTTAATCAGGGATGTGACAGTAATAGAGATGACACAAGGGAGAAGGACATGACATGGAAGCAAGAGGAAAGACTGGTCTGAGAGGGAGGCTTTTGGAATAAGAAGAGATGTTACAAAATAGCCTGATTGTAAAAGTAGGTAAATGTAAGAATATAATAAACACATGCTAAACTTTTACCCATAGACATACAGTTTATACATAATAATCAGGACAACCCTCTCCCTAGCACCAAAAAAAAAAAAAAAACCATTTGGTTCCAATATGAAACCAAAAAACAAAAGACCCAGTTAAGAAAACCACGCTCTACATATCGAGTAAATTAAGGTATTTCATCATTTTAATCAATCAGTGGACTGTTACCAATGATCCTGTTACAAGTGATCTTGATCAGGGAAATATGCCCTTTAGAGTATCCCAGAAACTTGTCACATTTACTAGAAAAATTGGGTTTTATTTTTGGTTATCAAAATATATAAGTGGTAACTGTGAGGCAAGATTAAAATTTATCTTTTCTTAGTGTAAAATTAACAGGTAAAACTTATAAAATAGGAATACAAGGTTTTATCTATCAATTTTTAGAGTTTAAAACATGATTATAGAACTGAATTTAATACTAAAAATAGAAGAGTTTTTCATCATAACTTAATCACTCTTCTCCTATTTAGATGTAATAAAATTGACATAAACACAGAATTGCAATGTGTGGTTAGTTGTTTATTATGGTACTAGAGAAACAGAGAGGAGAAGCTTACTTAGGCTGATGTGGTCTGCGGAAAAAATAATTAAATGTATGGGCTTTTGTAGTCATCTAGTCAAAGAATGAAGAAAATAGTACAAGAATAGTTTTTGTAGTACATCCAAGTAGAAGAAAAAGTACAAGAATAAATATTGAAATAAAACAGTCTACCATTTATATAACCAGTAACAAAAATCCTAAGGCCAAATGGCTTTAACAATAAAGTTACATCTTATGCCACTAAACAGAAACTTAAAAAATGTACTGGCCTACAACTATGACATGACTTAGTCTCAGTTCTATTCCTTAATTATTTTCTTAGGTTTGTGTGTTGGTTTGTTTCTTCAGCTGACAAGATGGCTACCCACAGCAGCTGGAAAATATATTCCTATCTGGAAGTCTAGTAAAAAAGGAAGAATACTTCTCACACAATATTGAAATGTAGATCCTTCACACTGGGTCAGTTAGGCCATGTGACTAAATCTGGATGCATCACAGTTGCCAAGATAATGTTGTAAGTTAATTGGATTTAGCTTTGGATCCCCTGGCATAAGCAAGGGTTCGAGATTATCATAATTGGCCAAGACAGATAATGTTCCCTTGAATCCAGCAATGGGATTTGCTCCTCATGAATCATATAAATTTTATGGAAAAGGGTAGATACCTTGGTATGCCGAGTACTGTAGGAAGTCTTGACACTTATACATGGTACTTCCTTTCCCATCTACTCTGTTGTATTTTGTTCTCATATCACTATTTATGAGAAGTTACATATTATTTTATTTTTCTATTTGTTTTCTCTCCACAATGAAATGTAAGCTCCATAAAAGCAGAGATTTTTATCTTGTTTTAAAATTAATAATCCTTAGTCGATAGTAAGTATGACTTGAATAAATAAAATAACAAATACATGTAGAAGAAAAAAGTCTAGTGTTGCTGCCACAACATGTCTGACTCTGTGGATTTAGTGACTTTCAAAGATTTTCAAGAAATTAGTTTGAAGATAATATATTTAAATTTGGACATGTTAAGAATGATCAATTGTCCCAGTTTCCCAGAACTAGGAAGTTTTCTGGGATACAGAAATTTTAGTGATAAAAAATGAGATAGTCCAGCCCTGGCTGGTGTAGCTCAGTGGATTGAGCACGGGCCTGTGAACCAAAGGATCGAGGTTCGATTCCCAGTCAGGGCACATGCCTGGGTTGCAGGCCAGTTCCCAGAAGAGGATGCATAAGAAGCAACCATACATTGATGTTTCTGTCCCTCTCTCATTCCCTTCCCCTCTAAAGATAAATAAATAAAATCTAAAAAAAAAAATGGGATAGTCAATTGAAAACTAGGATGACTGGTCATCCCTGTTTTAAGTTGTATGGGGGAAATGTGTCCTTTATATCTTTATTAACATACCTCTTTATATCTTAATAGGCTGCTGAGTTGTAGAGTTTAAGAAAAAGATCTATAGATATGTATTTACTGAATCATGAACATCTCTAAGCATAATGTGATTTTCAAAGAATAGATGAGCCTCCTCAAAATTATCTAGACGTTGAAGAGACAATCACCTTTCGTCTAATATCCAGAGTGTAGGCTCCAAGGCTAGCTGTGCATTTTGCTTTGCAGGTGAGATGTGAGCTCTAGAAGAATGATCTAAAGACCCTGTAGTTCTGGCTCTTTCCTTAATTGTCTTAAGTACAAGAATTAAATGAGCGTTTTAAGTTTCTACCTTTTCCAGAGGAGTAGCTAAGTAGAAAGGATTCCAGGCAGAAGCCTCGTGAAAGGGATTATGTTCTTAGGACACAAGAGACAAACAGATTTGGAAGATTTGGACAAACAGATTTCTAACGTTGGAAATGTTAGAAAACTTCTCAATACCAACAAACTCTAAGCTGCCCTTATTTCCAAAGTCACACTGAACCACATGAAAAGTCTTGTTTTCTTTGCATTGCTATCAACAGAGCTAGTGGTAGTTGATTCCCAGGTCTGCAAGTTATATTATAGGTTTGCAAATAATGAAAACATTTAGTAGTAGAGTTTGAGACACTGGGGATTACGGAATATCAACAATGACACTGAAAGACCAGTGGATATATAGATCTCAATTATATCATACAACACAATCTGGGATTTTTGAAAGGCATTAGTGTAAACTATTATATTTCTGAAAATTTGTCTCTCTCTACCTTAAGCATTTCTGAAAGCTACTGGATAAATCTTGTATATGTTAGATATTATACCATCTTTAAAAATGTATGATTTAGCCTTTCTCATATATATATATATAAATTTCTTCCAGTTTTGGCACTAGAGATTTTGTTTTCACAGATATAATGTTGGGAGTTGGAAGAGCAAATTAAGAACCTCAGTGGAATCTCTTTCTGAGCCACAGAGGGAGTAGGGATTGAAGCAGAATAGATTAGGATTGCCTGGAGTGCTTTCCATCTATACCTCTCTTCAGAGAAACTTTTTTTCCTAATCTGTGCTGTCCAACTTGCCAGCCTCCAAGTATAGGAGGCTAATGAGCATCGCAGTGTGGCTAATCCAATGGGCTCTAAGTGTACACACCAGATATTGAAGACTTAGTATGAAACGATATACCACATTAGTAGTTGTATTGAATATTCATTTGATTTAACAAATTAAAAATTAATTGGCATAAATGTATTATTTTTGAATTAGTTAAACATTTTAATGTTAATTAAATTTGATTAAATGTTAAAATAATATTTTGCATTGTGTTACAACAGATACTAAAATAAATTTCACATTTCTTTTTGCTTATTTGGTGTGTCTAATGAAAATTTAAAACTACCTAAAATTTAACTTTGTGGTTCATTTCACACTCAATTTCTATTGGACAATATTATTCTACACCTTCTTCTTAAGCTTTCTTAATTCAACTACAAATACAAAATGAGAGAAAATGTTGTGAGTACATATGTCTGTTGGTGCTGGTGTTGGAATTATTAACAATAATTCCATTAGTAATCATGTTTCAGCTTATCTATGTAGAGTGCTTGTCTAACCTTAAATCTAAAATACTTAACTCCAGACATATTATAACATACCTCTTTATATCTTTATTAAAAATATCATAAAATGAATATTAAAGAGAACATTAAAACAGAATTGCTATTTCATCTCTTGATGGAGAAAATGTTTTGTAGGATTGTAGAATAATACTTGTAATAACTTTGCCTGACCTTTACACCATACTCTCTTGAGAAGAGAAAGTAATTTATAGCATATATTGCTAATGTTACAAATATTGTTTTAATGGCAATTTTCAAATGTTGATACCATTTATCATATATAATCTTCTGAACTCTGAGATAATGTTGAAATTTCTTAAAATATATTATTATAGCGTTCAAATTTAGAAATGCAGTATTTCCTGAATTTGATGTGTAATTCTAAATTAAAAATAGAAACATTGTCTTTAGTTTTATAATAATGAACATTCACATCACTCTTTCCATGAAGGGAATCACCTGAAATGTTTTTTAATGCTACTATGTACCAAGGGTCTTTCTAAGTTGAATTCTCACAATAGCCTTATGAGCTGCTTATTTTAAATGCTCTTTTTTACAGAACAGGGAACCGATGGACACAGAGGCTCACTAACTCACTCCAGTGCTCCAAGCTCATCTGAGAGTAGAAGGGTTATTCATCCCGGAAGGCAAGGTCTCTCACTACTGTCATGATGTACTGTCTTTCCTAACACTGGTATTTTGATCATGTTTCTTATGTAAACTATTTTGACATTTATAAAATACAGTCTAATTAAGTTAAACTTTATACCTATATTTTTAACAAATAGAAGCAGACTAACATTTATTGTGTACTGACAGTATGCCACAGGCAGTAATACGAACTTTATATTTATTATTTTGTTAAATCTCACAACAATTTAATGAGAATTATGATCGTGATTTTAAGGAAGAGAAAACCGACGACTCCGTGGGTTCAGGACACAGTTGGGACTCAAACCTGATGGTGCCTGAGGCCAGAGTACTGTTTTTTACTACCACAAGACGGCAGATGACTGGCAAGATAACATCTTGGATCCTTGGAAACAACTAAAGATAGACTGACTATGAGGAGTGAAAATATAGAAGCTACTGCAAAATTTAATGTAAAGAAAGGACAGTGCACTTGGTTTAGGGGCAGGGAATTAGATGGAGAAAATTAGTAAAAAGGTGTAAATAGAAGATAAGTTGCTTTATAAAAATTGGCTCTTTTATTTAATTACATAAATTAAGTAAAAAAAGTATCAAGACATAATCATGTGGTAAAGATATAAGAACATAGATGAAATTCTTAGATATCAAAGTATATATTCCTTTGAGGTTACTCATTACAAAGTATTTTTACACCTACTACAAGTTTGAGGTGTTCACATTTGTTTTTAACTAGATGGTTGTCCATAGTCCATTCTTGACCAGAAACTGCTTTTGATTCTTTGAGTTATGTGCTCTGAGACCTTAAAGCAGGTTTTCAGAAAAAAGAGGGATTATAATGCTCTTTTTACTATTTACTATCTTCCTGTGGGTTTCACTTAAACGTGGCTGGGGCAAGGCGTCGTTAACATCCCTCTTCTAGAAAAAGATTCAGTCCATTTGGCAATCAGTGAGATAGGGACTTCCAAGGTTATGTAGAGCTGGCAGTAAAGCTATTCATGGACTGTACAAAATAGGAGGTTGTAAAACCAGAGGATCAGATCTTCATTTCCCTCTGTTAGGCCACTGTGAAGTGAACTGAGTGTCTTTGTAGTGTATAGCAGTGATTTTCCACTGCTGTGCCACAACAATTTTTAAAACATTCCATACCTGTCAGAGGCACTGACGTCTCCCCCCTTAAATTGTCAAATTAAAAAATTGACAATAACCAACACAATGATAACTGTCTGATGTGAATAAGTCAAAATTATACCTATTTTTGTCAAATTGGCAAAAATACACTTTCTGGTATGCCACAGAGTTTTCGTAATTATGATACCAGTAACCTGACCAGTGCTGGTAACCAGGCCAGGGCCTGGAGCATGAGCAGGAGCAGAGGGGTCGGGGCTGCAAGAGCAGCGCTGCATTGCCTGGGTACCTAGGCCAGCATCCTGTGTGACAACAGATCTCCTACTCCCAGCAAGACATGACAGGAGGAAGTCCTTGCACGGGGCTCACACAAGGCTAGCGAGGGTGACTGACTAAGGGAAGAGCCCTCTTACTCCCTCTGGTCTGGTGAAGATCTGTCAGTGTAGCCTGGGAAAAGACAGATGTGGGTGGAGGGCCAGACTCTTCCAAAGGGTGAAGAAGTTTGAGCACCTGACCGGGCCCACCAGGGTAGCTTATGTAACAGAGAGGAGAGGGAGAGCCATTCTCTTTTCTATTGGACTCATGGCACAGACATGCTGGCTGGAGAATTTGAGGAATTGGCTAGTCCTGGAAGCTGTGTGACAATTGGTGGTGCAAACACTACACTAACACTCCAGGAGGGAGCCTGAAGCCAAGAGAGCCATTCACTTAGCTGACTGGGGCTCCAAAGGACAGATAAGAATGGAGTGGGAATTCTGGGCTTTGGGGTTTTGGGAAGCAGTGGGGTTTTCCTCTGAGTTTTCCAAAGGGATGGGCTCTGAGGCAGAAGCCTGACATTTTCCAAGATTGTGAAACTTTTGAGCAAAGGACCTCTTCCCTTTTCTCACTGAATCTCTGCCTCCGGAATTTGCCTGTGGATGGCGACAAGAAGCTGAAACCCACTTCACTTCAGTAACAATTAGTTTATGCACGTCACGAGATTAAAAAGGTGAATATTGCGGGCATAGAGCATGAGAAATTATGGGCAGTGGAGGGTAGGAGTGTGCTGCTGTGTTTACACTTACTAAAATGTTAGTGGTGGCAGAGAAATGAAGTAAATGTTATTCATGAGGATCTTATTGGGTTCTGATACTGTGTTATAACATGGTATCTTCATAATGATTCTAGGAAGTATCATTACCTTTTAACATTTGGGAAACTAAGGCACAGGATAGCATAGCCTTTTGTCTTATTTCTCAATTTATTGAAATATTTCATGGGAATGGGAGATATCATTTATTTGGTTATCCTAAAGATCACAGAAACAGTGAGGGCAAGGAAGAGACACAATCACTGATGTAGCCCAGTGTTTCTGAAACTTGGACCCATGCAGATTTGTTTGAGTCAAACACTTTTTTTCTCAGAAAAGTTGTTCTATATTTAAATATATTTGAACAACAATGGGTTAGACAAAGATTAACAGGAGTTTTATTTTATTTTATTTTATTATTTACTTAACCTACAATAGGAATTCTCAAAGCCTTTGATATACTGTATGTATGGTGAATCTGTAAATCATATGGAGTTTTAAAAATGTGTCTTTTTTTTATAGATCATTTAAAAAATTTTCCATAGATATTTTTTCCTCCCTTAGAGTTTTAAAAATTGATCAACAATATTTGAAACCCTGACTATTGGGTTGTTTCTCAAATATATTTAAGTTTATATTCAAATGAACTTTATTTAGCAATCTTGGAAAGTCATGCCAACTTTCAATCCCATACTCTAAAGAATTTTTAAAATTTATAGGTATACAGAACAACTATAATAACTAATGGAGACTGCCATTATGGGAAAAATACAGAGCTATATTTTCTGCATTAATGAAAACATTAGAAATAGATTTTAATAAACTGTATATTAAGTTTGTAAAATATGATGAAAACTTGGTTAATAAACTACCCAGTACATTTAATCTCACACGTCACAAAACTCCAAATGAGAAAATGCACACTACATTTAACCTCATCAGCTAAGAAAACTCCAAATGAGTTTCTGTGCGCTGGCACTGGCAGAAGGAAAAATGCTTTGTGGCGTGTTTGCTAACTGTGGGATTTTACTGCTTGTTTTATAATGAGGGCAGTTGATAGTCCTTTCTTCTCTGCATTTTGGATTTCGGAGAAATGTGTCAAAATAACCAAATCTTGGTTGAATCTAAAGAAAGAAGAACCCCCCCCGCAAAAAAAATAAAGGCAAAAACAGAAGTTACATATATAACAAAAATGATAAAAAAGACAAGAGCATCAAATGGAAGAGATCATTAAATTCAAAACCTGGTTCTTTGAAAGAGTAATAAAAATTAAATTCAATATTAATGAAGAGCAAAGAGAAATCACAAACAGCAAAGAGAATAAAAAAGGAAAATAAAACTAAAAATTACAAGTGAATAAAATAAACAATTTTGTGTTATTAAATTTGAAAGATTGGATGAAAAATTAATTTTCTTAAAATGAATCTAAAAATCCTGTTTTAAAAATAAATTAAAAAATGGGCAAAGCCTTTCCTGGATTAAAATTTTCTGTACCTGACATTCCAAACCCAGTTGTTTTTTGCAGATAATCTCATGTCAAAAATGATATGAGCCCTAAAATTATAAGCTTTCCAAATATTAGAAAAAGTGGAAGATTTATAAACTCATTTTCTGAGTATACTATGAACTTTGAAACAAGAAAGAGATCACAGTGGAAAAGGAAAATTATATGCTAATATCACTCGATATAAATGCAAAGTTCTATAAATGTATTCACAAAGAGAATTCAGGAATATCTTTAAATTGAAGATACACAATGAGATTTACTTGTAAACAATAGAAGGTCCATTGATATAAATCTCAATATTATCTAAGAAAATTCATGTAATTGACTTGACAGAAATGATTTAGTACTTGTAAAAACAATTGATAATATTCAAACAATTTGTGACTGACAAAATGAAAAGCAAAACTTTTGTAAATGGATGTAAGGTTTAAGATCCTGAATCTGTCAAAGTAAATCAAACAATCCCTCTCCTTTCTCTGTCTCTGTCTGTCTGTCTGTCTCTCCCCTTCCTGTCCAGTCTCTGTATTTCTATTTCTATATTTACTTCAACATCATACTTTATGGAAGCTGTGGAGGTTTGGAACAATTGACTTAATCATGTAATGTGGCAGAAAATCTTGCTTTTTTTTTTTTAGCATGGTATTAAAAGTAATCAGTGAAATAAATCAAGAGAAATAAAGAAAATGTAAGACTAGAAAAGAAAAAAATGTAGATAAATCATTAAAGAGGATATACTGTCCTTTTTTACTAATTAATAAAGAAACTTAAAAAGTCAGATGGATGAAATATACATACCTAAAAGTCATGGATATTTCTAAATTGGGATAAGTTGTTAGAACATGAAGTTATTTAAAAGACTAAGTTCATCTAGCAAAAATTATTATCTAGAAATAATTTTTGTAGAATTGTGCCAACTTTTGGGTGATAAAAATCTAATGTTTTTATTTGTTCCTGTATATTAACCATTTTTGTACTTTTCATTCAATGATAAATTATGTTGCTCAGAGATACTTATATATGCAATAAAAGTTTTAAAAACCCATTCTGAAATGACATATATCAACTACAGAACAGCAGTTATTTCTAGAGAAGGCACACACAAGGATGGAGGTGAACCTGAAGATAGCAATGTAAGTTCTAAAAACTCTTTAAACAGAGCTGATTTATTTTTAAAAGGATTTTTTTACAACAGACATTTTGAAGAGGGCTATACTTCCTGTGGCACCAGGAGTAATTGTATCTGTTTTAAATTTGTTTCAAGCATCTTTTAGTGAAAGCATCGCTTTACAATATGAAGAAAAGCATAGTGTTTTTCTTTATATTATCACCATCTGGCAAAGCAAAACTGGACTAATTCTCATTTCCCCTGAAATCTGACTGGTCAAATTGATCAGTCCTGTTCTCTTTCTAGCCAGATTTAGGCATAATAACATTTGTAATTCTGAAACATATTGTAAATAGCTTACTAGTCTAAACTGGGATCAGTTCATTAAACTTGGCGTCCCTGGGATATTATTCAAATCAACATGGCAGCAAACTTTGATTTTGTAATAGCTCTTTCTTCTATTGCCTAGGTTTCATAAAGTAATATTTTAAATATTTTGCAACTAATAAGGCCCCAAATAATAAGCCTGAGTGCAGAAGCTTATGCTCATTTGTGGATACCTCAGTTTGTGTTGCCTAAATGTGCTTCATAATGGGAAAAGTATACACTTCCTGTGAGGCATGAAGTCAATTAAATTCTCACATTAACCGCATGAAGCTTATTTTCATTTTACATTTCAGGAACAATTACTTTAATAAAAGTTTAGTAACTTCGTCTAATGAACAAGAGCAGAAATTTAAAAACAGCTCATAAACTGTAGCACGGAATTAACCCCAGAAGTGTCTGACTCCACATTCTGCACTGGTTCTGCTTTATCTTATCAAACATTAAAACACATCAGTGTTAAGTTATGGTGACTTAAATTGTATGTTAAGCTACTTTGGGGGATTAGTATGGAAAACAACGGATGAATGACAAAGTATATTTCAATGTATGTTGGGAAATTCCTGCTGCTTTATCATCTGTTCACTGCCTTTGGTTCATCGAATTCCACGGGGGAGATGACTGGTGATAAACCCTCTGACAGGGTGCCTGGGCTGCTGGACTCTGACCCTTAGTGGTCAGCGGAACCACTGCGCACTGGTGGCTCTGCAGCCTGAGGTACTGAAACATTCCCTTGCACTGGGATCCTTAACTGGAATGCTTGCTCTCTTGGTATCTCTAGCACTAAATTTCACTTTTGCTTTCTTTCTCATATGTGTTCTGGTACATAGGTTCTCCCTCATAATGAAGTTTGAAGGATATACATATTTATAATTGATTTTTTTCAGAAAAATATGCCTTATAAAATTCAACTATCTGCAGTGGCATTTTAAGACTCTCAAAAAATGTTTTTTAATTAGGGAGGTCACCGGTGCTTTTAATATTATTATAAAAAGTTCATGTTCATATTTTTAAAAAATGGTGACTTCATTTAACTTCAGTCTGTGGTTTCAGAATCATCCTAGGTTTGACTGGTGTAACTTTTATTTTAGATTGGATTTGGTATTATCAAAATAGAAGTTTTATTTTTCACAAGCCTTTATATATCACTGAAACCTTGTATATAACATTTTCTCTTTATATTTTATGTATTGGATACAATACATCAAAAGATTCTTCCATGAAATGATCAAGATCAAGAATAACCACTATAAGTTGTGCTTTTTTTCTCTATAATTCTAAAAGGTCATTAGTCATGTGTATGAAATAAACTTTGAAGGTATGCTGGGCCCACTGCTTAGGGAAACTATGATATCTTCATGTCTTCCCCTTCATTACCAATCCCTCTAGTTACTTTTTTTTGAGAGAAGGACAACAGTAAAAATACTAAGCTCTAGATGAGTTGTTTTTCTTTTCATTTTTTTTAAAAAAGCAGAATCACTGTTTCCTTGTGAAGAAGTAAAAATAAGACAGAATGGATAAACTGTATATAATTTAATTTTTCCTGAGGTAGACTGGGATAATTCAGTCAAGGCATCGTATTTAATGGAAGTAATGAACATCTCCTATTATGGATTTCCTATGTGGCTAGACCTCTCATTTAATCTTAAGCAATCTTCACAATTCAGTATTATTTTCACTGTGCTTTTCCAAGAAACTCTAGAAGTTGCTGACCTGAGCCGTCAGGATAGCCCGTCCTAGTACATGTGCAGCGGTCAAGTCGGGCTCCGGAGCCTGTACCTGCCATTACACGGCAATGCCGCTGTGAGTGCTAGGCAGACTTTTGCTGAGCTGGATTATATTTTTACACATATCATGAGCACTGCTTTTTAGTTTGTAAGACATGGGAGACAGTAGCCAGTATGCCAATTAGAAGCCATAGAGTCTTGACATCTTCCTAAGAACCAAGTTAGAAGGTAATTGGGAAGACATACAACCATTTACTTTTTAAAATTTAAACATAAAAATAATGAAATAACTATTATTTGAGTAGGTCTTGCATAGTACAAATGAAATTATTAAATCAGCATGCACATGGTTTGTAGGTGAAATGTAGAGAAAACTCTATAATCATATGTAATCTTCCAAGAAATATATTTTTTTGTATGCTTAATTTTATGTAATGTCTTTTATTAGTGTCATCAAAACACTATTCTAAAGGCTGGCATTTTCACAAAAATTGTCCTAGTTTTTCAGAAAGCAACTTATTTTTAATATGGAAGAAAGATAAATGATCTGGCACGATTTCCCCTGGCACACAGCTGTGAGGTGACCTTTATCTCAGACCCAGCACTGTGACAGATATGAGTCAACAGTATGGATGCAATCACTCAGGCATTCAAAGGGTTAGGCTGTCTTATTATGTAGTCAGCCCTTCTGTAAGAGGAAGTAATTTAAATTACAAACTGAAGGAAAATAGAGGTCACAGACCTGTTTGAATGAGAGAAGACTCTGGAACAAGGAGATAATTTTACCTGCAAGTCTCTGAATTATTCTTTCCTTAAGTGGCGGAGTTTAAAAGCTTAGCCTTAATTAAGGGGCCATCCAAGCTGGCTGGTATCAGTATTCACATCCTGAGGGGCTCAGGGGTGGAATGGGCCCAACAGGATGTGCATGAGCTAAAAGTAGCACCGAGTAAGGGAGCTGGGCAGAAGTGAATGGAAGAAGGCTTGGCATCTCAGTGCATTGGGTACAGAGTATAAGGGTGGGGTACTCTGACTTAAAAAAAGATCACCCTGGCAGCTAGCTAGTTAGAGCATTGTCCCCATAGGCCAAGGTTGTGATTGGATTTCCTGGTCAGAGCACGTACAGGGAGCAACCAATGAATGCATAAATACATATTTTTTGGACAATAAGATGCACCCCACCCCCTGGACTTGGGAGGAATAATGGTTGTTAATGCTGCTGTTGAGTTCTGTTTACATTTACATTGGTGAAATATTATGTTATTTATGCTATTAAATATTTCACCACATTTTTTGCTTCAAATTTTTTTTTCCTATTTTCCTTCTCTAAAACCTAGGTGCATCTTATGGTGCGAAAAACACAGCAAGTGGAGCAACAAAGTGATGTTTCTCTCTCTCACCCTTACCCTTTCTCTCTATAAAATCAATAAAAAATAATAGGATCAAATAAGGTACATAGAAAGATAAGCTGGTAAATGTGAAGAAATTATCTCTAAATAGTCAAGTAAAATTAAGTGTAAAAAGGCAATAAGATTGTAAAAATGGGACTTCAGGCTTTAAAACCAGACAGACTTTTTTGAACGTATTCAGTGAAACCTTGGATCCATTTATCCATGCATGCATATATCCACTCATTCAGTAAAGACCTTTGCGAGGTGGGAAAATGCTAGGGATTCTGCATAAACAAAAGTGAGATGGTTCATGTCTTATTAATTATAATCTTTAAAGGAATAAATTAAACAAATAATCTCATGTAACCAAATAGTTATTGAAATATATGCTGTAAATACCAAGGACAGGATGTGGTGAGAGAGAATTCGCAGTGAAGTCTAAAATGCACAGAGGTTTGGAAGGTCGGTGAAGACCCCCCTGACCAGCATCACTTACTCTGAAAGAGAAGAAGTTAACCATGGGATGGGACCCAGAAAGGAAGCTTCTGTGCAAAGGTCCTGTTTATGTGAAGAAAACACAGAGGATCATTTTGGTTGCATTACTAACAGAGGAAACAGAGTGACGTGAAATGAATTGGAAAAGATAAAGTGATCTGATCATTTAGGGACTATTAAGACTTTTTTAGAGTTATTGAAATTTGTTGGCAAAAAATTCCTAACATAAAAATAGACCCCAATATACATATGAAAAAAATACATTGTTTAAAGAAAATAAGATTCAAAATGTTAAACTTTAAGAAGTATTCTGGCTCAATAAATAATATCAAGATAGAAAAAAATCTGAAAACTTCTAGGTAAAAGAGTTTCCTCCACTTAGAAGTGGGACCTTCCAACCTTGTTGTAGACTTAACTCCAGCAATATTCAGTGCTAGAAGACTAAGTTGTAATTTCTGCACAGTTCAAGCCATAGGAGACATTAACAAGGAATATGAACCTAGCCTCAATGTAATTCTAGAGTAAGGTGGATAAAGGGGAGGAAACAATTGGGACAACTGCAATAGCATGATCACTGAAATATTCTTAAAAAAGTAATTCAAGAATACAGAACAAGCGGATATTTTCTAATACCACAAATATATCTTTCAAATAAAACTTCTGAGGTCAAATTAGTTCCAGCATATTTTGATTTTTAATGTTTACAGTATGAGCTTTATATAAGTTGTGGCATTACAGTGACCTTCATTAGCCCACTGAAATTTTAAAACTAAATTAAAAAATTTTCTCTTATGTATTATGAAACCTGCTCTCTTTTTGTCAATATTTGCAGTTTTGCCTTGAAGAAAAGCATAAAATAAAATAGTTATGAAAAGAATATCTCGAGCCAGACTGCCTAAGTTTGAATACAATTCTGTTCCTTTCTGTGTGAACTTGAGTAAGATATATGAGGTCTGTCCAGAAAGTATCCAGCCATGTGCTATGAAAAATAGAGACATTTATTGAAGAAGATACAAGATGCAAGAAACATTGTACATAGGACACACCTCAGTCTCCTTCAAAGTAGGCACCATGGGACTTCACATAGTTCTCCCTGTTGCTATCACCTGGCCTGTCATATCTTCCTGAATCTCAACAACAGTCTGAAATGTCTTCCTTTTCAAAGGTGATTTTAGTTTTGGGAAAAAACAGAAGTCACAGAGCACCAAATCTGGGCTGTAGGGAGCTGAGTCACCTGGGTGATTTGATGTTTCACAAAAAAACTCTGCATGAGACATCATGTATGGGGGGGGGCATTGTCATGATGAAGCTGCCAATCACCGGTTGCCCATAACTGTGCCTTCTGAGTCGTCCAAATAGTTTCCACAGAGGAACATCCAAGCTTAAGGCAAAATTTGATGCAGATTTGTTGTTTTGCTCATGCAGTCATTTTGAATGTGATGGCTACCCAGTACACATACTCACTCAATGGTGTGTACGGCCCCCACTGACTAGTACGGTGAAGTCGTCATTATTCATGCTTTCACATTCTAGTCCACTCTCCTTGGCTGCAGGTTACTTGGATGTCATGCAAACCATTCTCCTTGTATTAACAATAGTTGCACTTTATCCAGACATACCTCATATAGCTCTTTGCTTTTTAGTTTCTTTCTTCACTTTTGAAATGTGGATAAATAATGCCTAACTCATAGGTTAGGCTTAGGCTTAAAAATCCAGGGTGGGGCAAAAATAAGTTTATATGTTTTTGAGTGGAAATGTTATAATCATTAATAAATAATAGTATAAGAATAAACTCTGTTTCACGTACTCACAACTGTAAACCTATTTTTGTCCAACCCTGCATATATTGTATCAGATAACTAACATAGTAAGCTAGCAGGGAGAGTTAGAAAATGTTATTAGTAGGCAAGTCCTATACATACTACATATCACTTCCTGGTCTCTTGAATTATTTGGTTGTAAACTATTTTCCTTTTTAAATTTAAAAAGGTAAAGCTCTGCCATTCATGTATATTTAACTTTTAAATTAGGGAATAAATACATTTTTATGAGAGTAAAACATCTTAGAATAACACTTCCCTATATTGTATATTAGCTTAAAGTTTTATAATATTACTAATATTTGATCACTGTAGACACATAAGACAGTGAAATATGATTCAATCTAACACATGAGCAAGAAGGGTCTTTTTATAACAAGTTTAACTATTTCTCAACAGGGAAATTATTTTATATTCCAAAAATCAGTCATCCTTAAAGATTAAACTCTAATGTTATCTCCTTTTGGAAGAATTTGTTTCCAGATGCAAAAGGATTTGTCATTTACACAAATGAACTTTTATAAAAATTTAATATATTTATATTTTCATCCTATATTTTTGTTTTGCAAATATTTCTCTCTCCATTTGCAATTTTTAATTATTTTACCATTTAATTATCAGTGTTTAGATTATATTTCCCATTCAGTAGGCATTCAATACACATCTATGGAATAAATAAATAAAGACGTGCGATGAATAATTAGAAAGAGTTTACATGTTGTTATGTATAACAAATGTGTTATCAAAAGATTTCTTGCTCCTTCAAAATATTTCCACATCTCATCTATTAATTAACAAATTAAACAGAGTATCTGTCCTTTGGCTTATACTAACAAATCATATGTTTGAATGAATATAATAATAAATAAATCTTTTTTCAGTAGCTGATTCTGTTGAGCCTTTACTAAAAAGAGGTTTTAATTTGTATATGAAAGTACTCATTTGACAGTAAATTTGATACTATTAGAAATAGAAATCTAATGGGTAATAAACAATGAAAATTTCCACCTGTTACATCTGCTCCTCATAGGCCGTGGAAGTAGGGATAGGCAGTACCTCAGAGAAGCAAACCCAAATGTTTATTAGTTATGTCATATAACAATAATATAACCAAATACTTTTTAAGTGCCTGCTATGTGATAGGTATGTCCTAAGTGTTTTAAATGTTCTTATATTTATCCCTTATACAGTCTCATAAGATCATGTACACCACGAGCTGATCTTGTGAACAGGGTAAGATACACTGAGGGTTAGGCCATTTCCCCAAGGTCACGGAGCCAGCTAGTAGAAAAAGCTGGGTCTAACCTAGACATTTACTCTACAGCTGCTTGATTTACCACTGTGCAGATCTGCTCCTCTGGGCTAGAAGTCTCCTGTTTATCCTACCAGATGCACAATTTAGCCTTCTCCATTCTGACTAATCACATAGTTATCAATAGGCTCACTGGCCTTCCAGCCCCATCTAGGGCTGGGCTAATGAGGGATGCCAACAGGAAATGATATGGTAAAGAGAGTGAGGTCAGAGCTCAAACAAAGCCATGCAATTTTATTTTAAATGAGAACATTAACTTCTTAAAGATTATAATATTGAAACCTACCATGACCTACCAATATTGACAATTTTTGATGTGTTTAAAGTTTTACTGCAGATTGTTGAATTTTAAAAGGTATATTTCTCAGAAAAATTTCAGTTACAAAATTGGTTATCCTGTTCCCACTTTGCCACATGACTGTGATCTCTCTACAAAGACCAGAGGTCCTTAAGGGGCTCTCTCCACACTGTCACTTGCTCTGTGTTCCAATAGCCATTCTTCCTCTTGTCCCATCAGGTTCTTACTGTTACTAGTCCTAGGGGTCCTGTACATCATTTTGGTTTACTCAAACCCAGTACGTATTTTGTAAATAGTCTTTTTATTAAAACCTCTTATCCAATTTGGCTGTCCTATCACTTTCCTACCAGAATCATGACTGAGAAATCCTCTAATAAAATATCCAATCATATTTTAAGATAGATTATGCCATCATGTCAAATGACTATATATTTTTTGCTAAATATGTAGTAAGCACATTAATTCTCTGCACATAGTGAAGTGCTTAATTAGTTAAGTGCTTATTGACTATCTGTGGAACTTTAAGCTTTTTAATTTAATTAAGATGTTAAAATAATATGTGATTATTTTTAAAGTTTATCATGCTATTTCTGTGGAGCTGTATAAAAAAATGATGGATCTTTCAAAAGGCAGGCTAGAAGACCCATTTTTCAAAATAACCATAGTTCCTCACTCTGACATCATGCATAAAGTCTGATTTCCATTAACTGTCTCAAGACAAAGTAGAGGGAGTATATAAAAGCAACATTCATATTTGTCCAGTAATACTGAAAGATTCTATTACCAGTGATTGCGTTTAATGTTAGCTTATCTTCATCTCACATTCTGGAAAACCCTGATATAAATCTATCACAGAGACCTTGTAATTGTGGAAAATATAAATGCTCATCTAACAAGTGACTGAAAAAACTAGATACTTACTTAGAGATTATTTAATCCCAAACTATTATTCCTAGAAGCCCCGAGAAACAGGATAAGTAAACAGTCTTCTTGGCTCTATAATTATTATTCTTTCTAGTACATCCTACTACTCCAAGATGGACAAGATGACAATGAGTATGCATGCTTCTGTAGATGTTATTGTCATTTTGTTATGTTATGTTATTTTCAGAAAGTTTTGTACATTTACACTATAGGCCATTGCTAAGCCACATTAAGGAGAGATGGTTCCTTAAAGAGAAAGCCCCTTATACCTAAATGGGTCTATATAACTGTGTGACATCCTGACCAATGGAAGCCACGAACACCGCTTCTATATCTGGTCTTAGGACCTCCATCTGAGCCCTTTATTCTGCTCCCTCCTTTTCTTTTTTTCTTTTCTTCTTTTCTTTTTTTGCTTGGTGTCTATCAGCCAAATACAGAGAAATGCCACAAAGGACTTCCAAGACCTAGGCAATGGAGGAACCACTAGGTTAGAGGATTCTGAATCACTGAATGGATACATGAAGAAGAGCCACTTAAGCCAACCAGCTTTAAATTCTGATTTGAGCAAAAATGTTACTATGTTAAGACACTGAGATTTGGGAGGTTTTGTTTTCTAAATTTGAGACTTCCCTGATTGATAAAGAAATTTAAGATAACTTTCTTAACTTGATAGAAGCATTCTACAAAATAATAATAGTAATGCTCAGCAATTTATAAAAATGAAAGCATCCTTAACACATTTTATTTGAAAATTTATTAGTAGTCCTCAACAGTGCATTTAGTCCAGAAAAATTATGGATAAAAAGGAAAGAAAGGGTAATATCAAAATTGCCATTATTAACAAAAAAATGAAATAGAATGGATATATAGTTTCAGGGGAATTGCTAGACTTCAGATTAATACTTAGTTATCAGTTGCACTTCTGTTTTACATCAACAAACAGAATTTTTTTACTAAACCAGCAACATAGGTTTAAATCTAACAAAAAGAATAGCAGAAGGAATAAATACAAGAGGTATGTAAGACCTTTCTGTTGTGAAATGTACAGTAAAATAATTTAAATACCTAAATAAATGGAGAGATGGGCAATGCTCACAGAGAAAATGGCTCGGTATTCCCTCCAAAATGTCATTTGGCCCCAAGTTGATCTCTAGATTCACTGCATATTAAAGAAAATATCAACATGCTTTTAATGGATCTTGTCAAGCTGATTCGAAAATTTATGCTTTAGATAAAAAGCCAAAAGTTGTCATTACTCCTAAAAGAATTACCTACTTAGGAAGGGAGATATGCCCAACTAGTTATTAAGATTTATTACCAATCCATACTAATTAAGAAAATGTGTCAAAGTTATTGACACAGCCATATGAAATTAGGTTCATATTACAGAGTAGAGTGCCCGGAAACAGATTTGACATAGCCAACTTTGCAGTTCTGTGGGGGACACTTACTATTCCATAAATTGTACTGGAACATTTGTTAATCCATGTGGAAAAAATAAAATATGATATCTACCTCACTTTTTATAAACTAATTTTGGAAGAAACATTAAGAAGAAAACACAGAATAGTATCTTTACCTCTAGGATAGGGATACTTAATATTTAAAGAGTGAAAACCATAAAGAAAAATACTAAACCATTTGATAATATTAAAAGCTAAACTTCCACTGATCAAAATACATTATACAAAGGTGAAAAGATGACAATCTAGAAGTTGGCATTTGCAATGCAAATAACTCAAAATGAAATAGCATACAGAATATATAGAAATATCCTAATTTTAAACCTAATAATTTAATAGAAAAATGAGCAAAAATCATGAGTAAATATTTAATAGGAGAGGAATCATGAATGCCCAATAAAAATATAAAAAAGATACTCAACCATATAAACACTTAGCAAAATGCAAATAAATGTGCCAATGAAATAGTCACACCCAATAGATTTGCAAAAATATAAGGAGTCTGAAAATACCAGAAGTAGCAATGATGTGGAAAAACAAGAAGTACAATACCCTGACATTGGGGAGTATAAATCAATCCAGATACTATAAAAATAGTCCTGGAATTACCAGAAGAGGTTGTATATTCCTAGTGACCTTAAAAGTTCATTTTTATGTGCAAACTCTAGGGAATGCTCTTGTATATGAGCATGTGAGGTGAATAAAAGAATATTGGTAGTGATATTAGTAGTAGTAGCAAAAAAAAGCTGGAAACTTAAAACTCTACCAATAGTGGAATGAATAAGAGCTAAATTTTAAGATACCAAACAGTGGCATACCAAGGAGCACTTAAATTAAATGAATTATAGATAAATGCATCCACATGACTTACCTTCACAGTTTATATTAAGAGATTATACAAATAATAAAGAAATATACATATGATATGATTCCATTTAAAATGGGTGTAATATAGAAAAAAATGATTTCAGTAGGAATGTACATACTTGGTAAACCTATGAAAACATAGCAAAAAGATGATTATCTCAAAATTCAATAAAGTAGCTTCCTATGTAAGTAGATTGGGAAGTGACTCAGGGGGACTTCAAAGGTCCTGATATTATTATACTTCTTACATACTATGTGTTGCATACAGGCATTCCTACTATTATTGTATAACACATAGCAAATATGTATATACATGCATACACATATGAAGAACCCTATATGTGTATAATCTTATGGAATTAATGTATAATCACATATGATAATCTTTGTGAATTAAAAAATAAAGATAAAAAAGATGAGAAACAAATCGTAAAGTTGTTTCCTGAGTTTCGAGAGAGAGAGCTATAGTGCTGCAAGTAGTTTTTATAAAGCTGGTTGAGCTTGTTTATTGGCTGAAAGGGAGATACAGAAGTGAGGATGAGACTGAAAACATAGACTCAAAATGGAGTTATGGATGAAGCAGAGCCTCTGAAGAAATGCAGTGGAAGCAGACATCAGAAGGATCATCTCTTTTTTCTGAGACTAGGGAAAAGTAGGGGAAGGTAAATGTAGTTATAGGTAATTCAGTTTAGCTGGCGTTAGGGTACAAGGGAATTCATACTCCCTGGTTTCAGTTCTTATCTGGGGGAAAAAAAGAGTCCAGCCTTTTGGCTTAGAGAGTGTGAGTGGGCAATGGAGGAGAGACAGGAAGAAAACTGTTTGCATATTTGTCACAGGGCTGATCCGTGACTGCTGGTTCTCTTTTCCTTCCAGCAACATGAAGGCTAAAATTCCTGTCCTCTTGTGGCTTGGTGGAGCCAAGTGGCTAGTTCTGGTCAATGGCTTTTGAACAGAAGTGGTGTGTATCAGCTCCAAGCTCTAGGACTGTGCTTCAGTCCTGCTCTTCCTCCTCAGAGTGGAGGGTGTCCAAACAGAGACTGCAGTGACTTTGATCCCTCAGTGGATCAAAGGTGCACAGGCCCCAGCCAGTCTGCTCAGGACACAGAGAGTAGGAGAAATAAAAACATTTGGCTTTCTGTAGCACAGGCATTTAATGATTGCTTATTATGTAGTGTAATCTATTTGCTATGGTTTGGATTCAACACTTTTTTAATTTTTGTTTTTTTATAGAGAAGAGAGAGGAATCTTATTAGGGAAAAGTAACTTACTGGCACTTGAGATCAAGTTTAGTTCCCGCAAAATAGATGATTGAGGGCTTTAATAACATAAAGTATTTTTTGGTTTTCAATAGTTGCAGCCACCCAGTGAATTAATTATAGAAAAGATGCAAAAGGCCCTGGCCTGGTAGCTCAGTTATTAAGAGCACTGTTCTGATATGCCATGGATGCAGGTTCCATCCTGGTCAGGGGACGTACAAGATTCATCCAATGAATGCATAAATAAGTGGAAAAACAAACTTAACTCTCTCTCTCTTACTCTCTCTCCTTCTCTCAAATCAATAAATAAAAGAACTTAAAGAGAAAAAAGCTACAAGTATTATATGATCAGCTTGGAAATAGGAGGAATATTTCTTAATTTACCTAACTTGTTGTTTATAAAACTCATTTAAGAGTATGCCATGAGAGTCAGGTTTACTTTGTATATTTTAGGGTGCGAAATATTTGGTTGAATCTCAGTGTATTTCTATGGTTGTTTTGTTTTTCTTTTAAATTCCCCGTACTTTTTAAGATATTTTAGGATGTAGTTTTTCTTATGTTGTCATGAGCAGAAGCAAAGCCTGAGATGAGCATTCAGAGGAAGACGGTATATGTACCAGACACAAAGGGCGTAGCAGTGAAGAGTGGGCCAGGCTAGAGAAAGATTTTCCTAACGAAACCTCTACCAGTTGGTCAGTCATAAGGACTATTATTACCAAATGAGTGAAAGAAGCCACTCAAAATTGATAAATGATTCCATTTTATTTATTTATTTACTATACTTTTTTATTGTCGACACTAAAGCAGAAATATCATGGGTGCTTAAATTCAGAGCATTCAAAACATGGTTTCTTAGTCACAGAAAGATGAAAATATCATTCTAGCTTCACAAAGTCATTGTCTTGTCAAAATTCTTCAAAAAGGTAAACAAACTAATATTCACTTGAAACTAATATCCACTGAGTGTTGTCAACATTCAAAATTCTTTCTTCATGCCATTTTACAAAGGTCATTTCATTATTGAAGTAAGAAAATAATTTTTCAAACAATCCTACTGTTTTCTAGCATATACATATATTTTTAAAAATTATTTTGCTTTAATAAAGTGATACAAGTGATTAAATATTCAAAATTAAATGTGCTACTTTTATGTTTAACTATTAGATAAAAATTCAAATAATAATAAAATAAGATATTTGCTAGACTACTCAGAGGTTCTTAACATTATATTGTACTACTGACACCTTTGTACAGGTGAAGCATATGAACCCTATCTCAGAGTAATTTTTTTAATGTATAAAATAGAACACACAACATTACAAAGAAAAGTAATCATAAGAAAATACAGTATTAGCATATAGTCTTTTGAAGGATGATCTGATGGCTCTCGGTTAAGAGTCTGGAAAAATATATCTGTCATTATTATAATTTGTATTATCACATACATGTCAAGTTATTTGAAAGTGCTTTAATGTTTAACACATAGAAATAGTATTTTTGATAACATTAATAATATAAGCTCACTTTAAAAAAACTGAAATAATGTAGAATAATTTAAAGGGAGTTGATGATTAATGATTCATATATACAGAGATGGGTCTTATCTGTATTTCATGCATATACTCTAGAATTTTGTTCTACATCCCATTTTATTTTTAAAATTGAGATAATATTAAATACATTCCTTCATGAATTTATATTTTTGTAATGCTTTTTATCTCATTTAACGTTCATCACCTTTTTCCTTTGGATAAAGAAATATAGTTTATATACTGTTGAATATTTAAATTTTCTCATTTTTGCCAGAGTGAACAATGCTGTTATGAGTATCTCTAGGGACACTATCTGATCACATTATTTTTCTTTGAGCTTATTTTTATAGAAATGATTTTCTAAAAAAACTACCATAGTTTGATGTACTCCCATTTGTTTATTTTTTCTTTGGCTTCCTTGCCTGAGAAGTTACATTAGCAGAAATATTGCAAGAACAATGTCTGAGATTTTACTGCCTGTGTTTTCTTCTAGGTTTTTTATGGTTTCAGGACTAACATTTAAGTCTTTAATCCTTCTTGAATTTATTCTTGTGTGTGGTGTAAGAAGGTGGTCTACTTTCATTTTTCTGCACACATCTGACCAATTTTCCCAGCACCATTAATTGAATAAACTCTCCTTAGCCTATATATGTGCTTGCTTCCTCTGTCAAATATTACGTGACTATAAAGGTGTGGGTTTATTTCTGGGCTCTCTGTTCTGTTCCACTGATCTATGTGTCTATTCTTATGCCAGTACCATGCATGCTGTTTTGATGACTATGGCCTTAGGGTACAGTTTGATACTAAGTAGCATTTTTCCTCCAACTTTGTTCTTCTTTCTCAAGATCACTCTTGCTATTTGGAGCCTTTTGTGGTTCCATATAAATTTTTATAATATTTGTTCTTGTTGTGTTTGCATAAGAAAGGAAATCATCATCAAAATAAAAAGACAACCCACAGCATGGAAGAACACATTCACCAATACATCTGATAAGGGGTTAATTACCAAAATTTATAAAGAACTTATACAACTCAACACCAAAAAAACAATCTAATTAAAAAGTGAGCAAAGGTCTGAAATAGACACTTCTCCAAGGAGGACGTACACATGGTCAACAGACATATGAAAAGATCCTCAACATCATTAATCACCAGAGAAATGCAAATTATGAATCAAACTACAAAGAAATATCAGTTCACAACTGTTATAATGGCTGTAATTAATAAGTCAACAAACAAGTGCTGGCAAGAATGTGGAGAAAAGGGAACGCTTTTGCACTCTTGGCGGGAATGCATATTGCTACAGCTGCTGTGGAAAACAGTACAAAGATACCTCAAAAATGGATCTGCCTTTTGACCCAGTGATCCCACTTCTGGGAATATATCTGAAGGAACCCAAAACGCTAATTCGAAATTATGTAAGTACTCCTATATTCATTAAAGCATTGTTTACAATTGCCAAGATATAGAAGCAGCACAATATCAGTAGATGAGCGGATAAAACAACTATGGGACGTTGACACAATGGAATACTACTCAGCCATAAAAAAGAAAATGTTACCCTTTGCAGCAGTGTGGATGGACCTAGAGAACATTACACTGAGTGAAATAAGCCAGGCAGGGAAAGACAAATAGTATGTGATTTTACTTATAGGTAGAATCTAATGAACAAATTGAACTAACAAGCAAAGTAGAGACAGACTCATAGATAAAGAGCAGGCTGACAGCTCTGGGGGGTGGGGGTTAGATGGTGCAGTGATTGAACAAAGAGGAAAAACACTCATGGACATGGACAATAGTGTGATGGTTGTGAGGTGGGGCAAGGAGAATTTAAGGGGTATAAATGGTAATAAGAAAAAATACAATAAAATTAATTCAAAAATACTATAGAACACTTGTACATAATTAAGTCTCAAGGCTTTTTGTTTTAAATGTACTTCACCTTCTTGTCAATTTATGGCTTAATAAACTTTGTAGAACTAGTTTTGAAAAATTTTATGGTGATTTTAATTGATGTGGTCAATATGTAAATGCATTCATTATTTTCATTTCAGTTGTTGACATGTTAATTTACATTTGTTAGTAAAGTTTAATGTTAAAATTTCTTGTTGGGCTAATTAATCAAAAGCTGACATTTGTCGTTATCATTAAAAAGACTTTCGTTAAATTTGATCTGATTCATGTTGAAAAAATTGGAAAACTTTTGATTAAACTTTTAATGTTTTTTTTTGTTGATTCTTTTGGGTTTATTAGTAAATGTCACATTGTCAATATTAATGACACATCTTTCCATGTCCCTTCTTGGTCAATACATGAGGGACAATGACAAATAAGAAGTTCAGTTGTCTTGTCCTTGACTTAAATGGACATATGAGTATATTACATGTTTTCAGCTATGTATAATATTGTCTTTGATTTACTATAGAATTTTAACATTTTATCATGTTAAACATGCATTTCTGAGTAAATATTCCTTTTTATTAGTATATTTAAATGTTGCTGCATCCTACTTACTAATGTTTTATTAAATAACTTTTTAATCTTTGTATTTGAGATTGGTTAGCACATTTTTTTTTATTCTCTCTCTCTTTTTTCCCTTTGGTATTATGGATATTTTGACTTCATGACAACAGTTCAAAATGGACTTGGGGATTATCTATTCATTAAGGAATTTCGTACATATTAAAATTCATAAAAAATATAATGGCCATATGCTGGGGCTGGCCAGAAAGGTAGGTATTAGGAACTGGGGTGGGTCAGACATGGAAGGAGGATAGGCGATAGGGGAACAGGAGCTGATTCAGGTCCACTTTTGGGACTGAGTGGCCCAGAAGTGGCAGCTTGCATGATTATCAGAGATAGAGGGGTTAGGTCCGGCCCGATGAAACAGAGAGCAGCAGTGACAGGGCAGAAAAGATGGAGAAGTGCTATGCAAATATGTAACATCAGAAATGGATGTGAAGAGTATATTTGCTCAGAAAACTCTCCAAATGAGCAACATATATACGGGGTTTCGAACATTTGACACATGAAAAAACCCCAACTTAATGAGTTTGGAGATAAGTATACACCCATGAAACCATCACCACAATCTATACAATAAACATATGCATCACCTCCAAAAGTTTCCTTCCTCCCTATCTATTTATGTACAAATTATATTAAACTATACTATATATTTATATATTATTATTTGTGATAAGAACACACAATCTTCTTAGCACATTTTTAAACGTATAGTGTAGTATTGTTTATGATAGGTACTAACATACGCTATTGATGTTGTGTAACTGAGACTCTGAATAATACTTTCCCATTTCTCTATCCACTCAGCCCTTGGCAACCACCATTCTAATCTCTGCTTCCATGAGTTTGACTATTTTATGTTAGTCATATAAATATCACGTAGTATTTGTCCTGTATCTTGCTTATTTCATAATATCCTCCATGCTCATTCACACTGTTGTGAATGGCACATTTCCCTTTTTTAAAAAAGGCTGAATAACATTCCATTGTGTGTATATACCACATTTTCTTTATCCATTCTACATTCAGTGGTCATTTAAGTTGCTTCTATGTCTTGGATATTTGTGAATAGTGCTTCAACAAACATGTAGGAGGGTGCAGTGTGATATGAGGGGGACCCCGAAAACTGGAATGTGTTTATTAAAAATTGTGTATTTATTTTTACACGTTTAAACTTTAGTCACCTTCAAAGTACTCTCCATTTGATGCAATATACCTATTGAGACTTTTTTCCATTGCCCCAAAAAGTTTTTGAACTTCTCGATTTTGGTGCCTTTTAGTGCTTCTGCCATTTGCTGTTTCACCTCTTCCACAAGTGCAAAATAGTTCCTGTGGAGGACTTTTTTCATCTTTGGAAACAAACACAAAAAAGTCGCTTGGGGCAAGATCAGGTGAATAGGGAGGGTGGGGCATGGGGGGTCCTGCTGTTTTTCGTCAAAGGCTACTGAACACTCAGTGCTGTGCTGGCAAGTGTGCTCATAAATCACCCATCAGGAAATGAGCAAATGAGTTGAAGGAGTCTTTCAAAGAATTCACTGAAGCCTAGCCTCTCAGAACAATGCCAGTAAGTAAACTGATACAGATGGGCTCCTAGAACACTCACCAAGTAGGAGAAGCCTTCTGGAAGATAATTATGTTTTCTGGGGGTTCCCCTCTCATCCATTAGTCCTCACTTAACTACTTAACTAAGTCATAAATATGTTCTTGGAGACTGTGACTTTAAGAGAAACGGCATATTAAAAAAATCTATTTTACCATAGTCTAGTTATAGTAAATAAGAGGTAAGTTTGAACTGCATATTTCTGGTCACAAAAACATCACCAAACTTCTAAATAAAGACTCAAAACATTACTAATATTAAACATTGAAACAAAAGTGAGCTATACATACATTTAAGAAGGATGAATAGAAAATAAGCAAGAATTCTTCTCCAACCCACTTATTTCAGTTTAAGCCCTTGGGTGGCCGGAGCCTGCCTTGGTAGCTCAGGGCAGGCACAGGATGCCCCGCAATGGAAGGGCGCACACCCCCGCACTCTCTCACACTGAGGCTGGAATGGAGATGCCCCCATTAACCTCTCATACGTGTGTTTGGGATATGGGGGAAAACCAGAGTACCCGTAGAAAAGCTACACAGACATGGGGAGAAAGTGCAAACTCCACACAGATAATGGCCCCAGCCAGGAATTGAATTTTTTCCTGCTCAGTGTTCTAACAGAACAACCTTGACTAAAACAACCTTATCTGATGACCTGCTGTGTATCTCTGAGATTCTGATTTCAATCCATTTAAGTATATATTCGAAGGTGAGATTGCTAGATCATATAATAGTTCAATTTTTAATTTTTTGAGGAACCTAATACAACAAGTGTCGGTGACAATGTGAAGAAAGTAAGACTCCTGTGCCTTGTTGATAAGAACCTAAACTGGTACAGCCACTATAGGCAATAGTGCTTGACAAGGCAGCTCTCCCTCCCTCCCCAAACCACTCCTCTTTCTCTCTCCAGTGAAAATTAATAATCGGTTATATAATTATAGTCACTATATAGAGTTATTATTTCATTTAGTGTTATATAAAATGGGCTTCTTTAAAACATCTTTTTTGAACTTGGGCTCCTTGACTCATATCTTAGGGACTTTTGAAAACATTTGATTCAATGATATATTAAGATTCAGCTTATAATTTATAATAGGTAATATTTTCATTTCCAGACATTTTTATCCAAAAATGATTACACAAACATGTATTATAGCAAATGCTATAGTAAAAAAAAAAAAGGCAAAATGAGTTTTAAACACCAAAAATTTGAAAGAGCTTTTTCTCCCAATCATTTGGTAATAATGTTGACTTAGGATTTTCTACAATTTACTTAAATTACTATTCATCAAAAGTAACAGTCATCTGACCTGGCTGGTGTAGCTCAGAGATTGAGCGTGGGCTGTGAACCAAAGGGTTGCTGGTTTGATTCCCAGTCAGGGCACATGCCTGAGTTGCGGGCCAGGTCCACAGTGGGGGCCTCGTGAGAGGCAACCACACATTGATATTTCTCACCCTCTCTTTCTCTCTCCCTTCCCCTCTCTTTAAAAATAAATAAATAAAATATTTTTTAAAAAGCAACAATCATCCTTTAAATTAGGTGCAAAATATTTAAAGATTTATTCTTTAAAAAATCATTCAGTTGGGGAAAAAGACAAAACAATACACATTTACAACTAGAGATGTGTCTTAGGTACTGCTACAAGTTTTAAAGTTCGACAATAAGAACAGTATGGTGCTTTAGCCACTTAACCATAAGCCAGTTATACCCAGTGGTTTGGCACTACACCCCATACAAACTGTGCTGACCATCTTACACACCGTCAGTCTTCACTTGCAAAGTGTCAAGACAGGATTTTCATTTTCATGGCGTATGCTGCCTCATAGTGGACAGATTAGGAATC
>PVKM010013474.1:0-30241 GCA_004027735.1 Carollia perspicillata
TTTAGAATGGAAGGGCAGATAAAGGGTTTCCAAGATAAGGTCAAATTAAAGAAGTTCATCATCACCAAACCCTTACTATATGAAGCATTAAAGGGACTTACAGAAGAAAAATAAAATAAAAAATATGAGCAGTAAAATGACAATAAACTCACAGCTATCAACAACTGAACCTAAAGAAAAACTAAGCAAACAACTAGACTAGAAATAGAATTACAGAAATGGACATCACACGGAGGGTGATTCATCCCAGCACTGTTAGGGCACCTTTCTCTGTCAGCATTACAGACTTGGCAGCGCATCTGTAGGCCTGGAAATTTTTTTTCTCTATAAGAAGCTATGTTATCATTGTTGGTGTACAAAAATGCCATCAATTTCTGAATGTTGACTTTGTATTCCACCGTTTTGCCAAATTCATTTATTAAGTCAAGTAGTGTTTTGGTGGAGTCCATAGGGTTTACTATGTACACTATCAAATCATCTGTAAACAGTGACAACTTTACTTCTTCTTTTCCAATATGGAAGGTTCTTATTTTTCTTGTCTGATTGATGTGGTTAGAACTCCCAAAACCATGTTGACAGAAGTGGTGAAAGTGGACACCCCTGTCTTGTGCCTGATTTTACAGGGAAAGCTTTTAGTTTTTGCCCATTAAGAATGATGGTGGCTGGAGGTTTCTGGTATATGGCCTTTATTATGTTGAGGTATGCTCCCTTCACTACCAGTTTGCTGAGTATTTTTATCACAAATGGGTGTTATACCTTATCAAATGCTTTTTCTGCATCTATTGATATGATCATGTGATTTTTGCCTTTCCTTATGTTTATGTGATATATTACATTTATTGATTTGCGAATATTGTACTGTCCTTGCATCTCTGGTATGAATCCCACTTGATTATGGTGTATGATCTTTTTTAATGTATTGCTGGATCTGGTTTGCCAATATTTTATTGAGGATTTCAGCATCTGTGTTCATCAGCGATATTAGCCTATAGTTTTCTTTCTTTGTTGTGTCTTTATCTGACTTTGGACTTAGGATAATACTTGTTTCATAAAAAGACTTTGGGAGTCTTCCCTCTTCTTGGATTTTTAGGAATAGTTTGAGAAAAATCAGATTTAACTTTTCTCTAAATGTTTGGTAAAATTCTCCTCTGTATCTATCCGGCCAAAGGCTCTAGGTGCCAGGAGGTTCTTGATTTTTCTGCTCAATTTCACTAGCAGCGATCAGTCTATTCAGACTTACTGCTTCTTCTTAGCTCAGTTTTGGAGGATTATATGTTTCTAGAAATTTGCCAATTTCGCCCAGATTTTCAAATTTCTAGACATATATTTGTTCGTAGCAATTTCTTACAATCATTTGTACTTCTGTGGTATCTGTTGCAATTTTGCCTCTTTCATTTCTGATTTTATTTACTTAGGGAATCTATCTATTTTTCTCATGAGTCCAGTTAAGGGCTTGTTGATTTTATCTTTTCAAAGAACAAGCTTCTGAACTTATTGATCTTTTGAATTGTTCTTTTAGTCTGTGTCATTTAATTCTTCTCTGATCTTTATTTCCTTCCTTGTACTTGATCTAGGCTTTGTTTGTTGTTGTTCCTCTAGTTTTTGTAGATGTAGGGTTAAGTTCTTTATTTGAAAGTTGTCTATCCTTTTTAGGAAGACCTGTATTGCTACAAATTCCTTCTAAGGACTGCCTTCGCTGTGTCCCATATGCATTGTGCTATTGTCCATTAATCATCATTTATTTCCAGAAACTTTCTGATTTCTTCTTTGGTCTCATTCTTTACCCATTCATTGTTTAATAATATGTTATTTAGTTTCCACGTATTTGACTATTGTTGAGGTTTTCCCTTGAGGTTTGTGTCAAGTTTCAAGCAATTATAACCTGAGAAATTGCTTGATGATTTCAATTTTCTTGAATTTTTGAGACTTATTTTGGGTCTTGTCATGTGGTCTATCTTTGAAAATGTTCCATGTGCATTTGAAAGGAATGTACATTTTGTTTCTTTAGGTTAAACAATTCTCTGTCTATTGGTTAAGCCCATTGGATCCAGTGTGTTGTTCACTGCCACAATGTCTGTGTTAATTTTTTGTTTGGAATATCTGTGCATTATTAATCATGAGGTGTTAAAATCCATGACTGTAAGTGTGTTGCTATCTATATCATTCTTGAAGTCCTCCAAGATTTTTGTTATATATTTGGGTGCTCTTACTTTGGGTGCATATATGGTTACAATGTTTATAGTTTCCTGGTGTGTGGGGGAGCTTTGCCCACAAAGTCCCTGTCCGCCATCAATGAGAATAAGTCTACCAAGACATGATCTACCTGGGGAGGAAAGGTGGCTCATCTCTCAAAGGCCTTTTCTTCAATGGGCTTTTATTGGATTCAGTTTGCACAGGAATACAGGTAAAGCTCATCAATCATTGTCAGGCAATAAAGATCAAACAATAGATAACATACAAAGAACTCTGAGGGCTTGCTTATTCTGAGTCAAGGTCAGTTAGCTAAAGGGCTACAAAACTTTGGGAAACAAACAAATTTCATGCTTGGTCCCTTATCAGAAAATTGAGGGCATTCTTGGCAAAGCAGTTTTCACTGGATTTTATATATTCTTTCTTAGGCCTGATTGCCCCAGGGAATCTGCCCTTTTCAGAACAGGGCTTCAATGCCCTCTGTCATTGTTTCAGGCTTAAGTCAGGCAGGGGAAGTAAGGCAGCCAAGAGATTAGGAGACTTCTTGCAGACAGAATGAGGACTCAGCCTATGTCAAAGCCGAGGGGCGAGGGTCCATAACCCCCTTTTTCTATAGCCCCCCAAGCCCTTCCTGGTGGGCCCCTTCATGACCAGGCCTGTCTTAGGTCATCCCTCCCTTGAGGAATCTTACCCGTCATTGGCTAACTGGTCAGGCCCAGGGCCAAGCAGGGTGAAGTAAAGGGGCAGAGGCAGCACCCTGCCAGGGAGATAAGTTTCGTCTCCTTAGTGGTTTATGATCCCAAGGTCTCTCACTCAGCCTTAGCCATGGGGGACTACAGCTTCTGAAACCAGGCAAGACGGTTCCCAACACTGGTGGATTCTCCCCTTTAAGACTTTCTTTGTCTCTTTTTACAGCCTTTGTTTTGAAATCTATTTTATCTGGTATAAATTATTGCTACACTGGCATTTTTTTTTCTATCCATTTCTTGGCATATTTTTTTCTAACACTTTGCATTCAGTCTGTGTAGTCTTTTTTTCTGGGATGGGTCTCTTATACACAGCATATATAGCAGGTCATATGTTCTTATCCATTTAGCTACCCTATGCCTTTTGATTGGACCATTTAATCCATTTGTATTTAATGTTATTACTGAAAGGTATTTATTCACTGCCATTTTTTCCCCTTTTATCCCTGAGATGTGCTCTCTCTGGCTCCATACCTTTCACTTCTTAAAGCAGTCCCTTTAGCATATCTCCCAATCCTGGTTTGGTGGAGATAGGGAAAAAATCCCATTTACTACAGCAACAAGAAAAATAAAATGCTTAGGAATGAACTTAACCAAGGAGGTAAAAGACCTGTACTCAGAAAACTACACAACACTAAAGAAAGAAATTAAGGAAGACACAAATAAATGGAAGACTAAACTGTGTTCATGGATTTAAAAAAATAACATCATTAAAATGACCATACTACCCAAAACAATCTATAGATTTAACACCATTTCTATGAAAATACCAAAGACATATTTCACAGGTAGAGAATAGTTCAAAAATTTATATGGAACCATAAACAACCCCAAATAGCTACTGCAATTTTCAGAAAGAAGAACAAAGTAGGAGGGATCACAATACCTGATATCAAACTATATTACAAGGCCACTGTAATCAAAACAGTCTGGTACTGGCATAAGAACAGACACATACACCAGTGGAACAGAATAAAAAGCCCAGAAATAAACCCATGTCAATATAGTCAGTTAATAGTTGACAAAGGGTTCAGGAACATAAAATGGAGTAAAATTAGCCTGTTCAACAAGTGGCGTTGGGAGATCTGGACTACTATTTGCAAAAAAAAAAATGGAATTCCAACAGTATGGAATTTCCTCAAAAAAACTAAAAATGGAACTGCTATTTGAACCAGCAATTCAACTGCTGAGATTATACCCTAAGAATCCTGAAACATCAATTCAAAACAACCTATGTACCCCAATGTTCATAGCAGCACAATTTACAATAGCCAAGTGGTGAAAGCAACCTAAGTGCTCATCAGTAAATGAGTGGACCAAAAAACTGTACTACATTTACACAATGCAATAGAAAGAAAAATTATGCAACAGAAAGAAAAAACAAGCTCCTACCCTTTGTGACAGCATGGATGGAACTGGAGATCATTATGCTAAGTGAAATAAGCCAAGCGGTGAAAGACAAATACCATATGATCTCACCTTTAACAGGAACCTAATTAACAAAACAAACAAACGAGCAAAATAGAATCAGAGACTTGGAAATAAAGAACGAACTGACAGTGACCAGAGGGGTGGGTGGAGGAGGATAACAGGGGAAAGGAGGCAAACGGGCAAGCAAAGGAACATGAATAGAGGACTCAAGAGCATGGGCAATGGTGGGGGCGTTTTACTAGGGGAGTGGGGGAGGGGCGGGGAGGAGTGAGCAATGGGAAAAATGACAGAACAACTATAACTAAATAATAATAAATTTTAAAAAGAAAGAAAAAAGAAGTTATGTGACCAAGGCACCAGAACCTCAGAATCTCCTCTATTTGCAAATTTAAAGTAACAAATGCCACAGGAGACCTCTCCCAAAGGCATGCCTTCTTAACCCCAAGGAGGATAAAGAAAGATAACAAAGGTCATTACCAAGGTACACACTCTTGTGCAAGGTGCTAAAAGCCTTGTCTAGCTTCTAAGGAGTAAATCAACATCACTCTTCATTTCTTATTTGTAATCATGAAACAGTAACTGTATGGAGATTCATTGACTCTAATTCTTCATCTTTATGATGAGAAAGCTCAGTCCAGGTGAAATTCAGCAACTTGCCCAAAATCACCCAGTCAGAAGTAGAGATTCCCAAGATGAAGGCAGGGGCCCTCCAACTACACAGAGAAGTGCTCCAGTATCTGCTTCAGCTCCAAGTGACCTGTTTCCAGGGACTTTGCTTTGGTCCCTGATATGGTGCCAGTGAAGCTTCTTGCTCTGCCTTATTCCCTCTTCCTATTGTTATTAGAATCTGAAAAATAAAACTCACAAAAGAAAAGGAGTAGCAAAGACTAAAATGTATGATTCCATGTAGACTAATGACATTTCATTAAACAAAAAACTAGTCAAAAAGAATCTCCAAGAGTAGATCCTGCCTCCAAAATTAGCCAAAATGGCATGTTCACATTGTAAATTTGACTTATTTGCTATATAGACAATAAAAACATGCTACTATCAAACTGCCTTAAATTAGGTCATTTTTTCTTTTTTTCATCTTCACCTAAGGATATGTTTATGATTTTAGAGAGAAAGGAAGGGAGGGAGGGAGGAAGAGGGAGAAAGAGAGAGAGAGAAAGAGAAATAGAAATATCTATCAGCTGCCTTCTATACACACACTGAGCAGGAATCTAATCCACAACCTAGGGTATATGCTCTGACCAGGAATCGAACCTGCAAACTTTGGTGTACAGGACAACACTCTAACCAACTGAGCCACCAGGCCAGGACAATTAGGTACCTTGTCTGTGAAGAAATTGAGTAGAAATAAGTTATGAGCCATCTAAGTACATCAAAAGCAGAGACAAGACCAGACTTAAACAGATTAAAAGTTTAGTTACTTGACCTATGTTTAGGCCGTAAAGACCTGTTTGGGTTATGCAAAAACTCCTCCTGAATTTTAGAAGGGCTCATCCATTTTTATGCTTATGTACCCTTCTCTTTTTGCCGAACATACTAACAGTTAAAATACTAACAGAAAGCCTTCAGGCTTTCAGTACCTCTGGAACAGTTAAAATAGTTATAGTTAATATTCCTCCTCTTCAAATGCTATTCCTCTGTCCTGAAAGCCTTTAGGCTTTCAGTACCTCTGGCAAAAGTGTTTTTGAAAGTGTTATCACTGTTTTACTACAACTGATACCTATAAACTGGCCAGTGCCTGTAGCCTGGCCAGTACCCAGAGTTAGAGCGGGAGGAAAGGGGAGGGGCCACAGCGGTATGGATGTATTGTCTTCCTAACCAGGCTAGCGCAGTGCATGACAGATCCCCCCACATCCATGCAGGATGAGGTGAAAGGAATTTATTGCGCTGAGCACGTGCAACGCTAATGAGGGAAAAGCCCTCTGACTTCCTTCTGCCAAGCAAAGACCTGTCAGTCTAGCTTGGGAAAACATGGGATTGTTTGGGTACCTGATCCCTCCTGAAGCACCTGGGAGTTTCAACATCTAGTTTAACCCATAGGGGTAGCTTATATAATATGAGGGAAGGGAGAGCTGCATTCTCTCCTGGATCCACCATGCAGATGTGCAGGCTGGTGCTTTGTGAGACTAGAGAGTCCCTGAAGTCATGTGACCAACTGTGGTGCCTGCCCCCTGCACAGGTTCCCAGGAAGGAGCCTAAAGCCTGGCAGCAACCCAGAAGAGGCCAAGTCACCTGGATGATCATGAAGCAGCCATCTGTGGTTCCCAAAGGACAGAGGAGAAACTCTGGGCACAGCTTTGCGCTGTCCTGGCATAGGGTAGCTGGTTTTTCCTCTGGGTTTTCCAGAGGAGATCTGCTTTGAGACAGAAGACTGCCATTCTCCCAGATTGTTCAGCTTTTGAATAAAAGACATCTTTCCTTTTCTCACCAAACCTCTTCCTCCAGAATTTGCCTGTCTGGCAGGCAGTGGGCAGCTGAACCTACTTTTGTTTGGTAACACAGTGAGGTAAATAAATTGTACTATATTCAAATATGTGGTGGGGAAAACACTATCCACCTTTATTCAGTATAACATCTTGTTTTATTTATTAGTGAACAAAAACCTTGCATGGGACACTGTTATTTACAGAAGGATTTTTATATTGTTTGGTTTATATGTTGCCTTATTTTTATGTCATACCAGCAGCAAAAATGAACAAATAAACTTTAATTTTTGTATGAAACCTAATAAAAGTATGGAAAATGACATCAAAAATAAAATTATTATGTTTAACATACAGTTTATAGTCATCTACTCTCCAAAGGCAAAAGAAGGAAAACTGAATGAACATAGGACATGAGGAATAAGGTTACAAAATAAAATGTAATAAGTAACACAGATATCGAGACCTGATAATGCCTCTATGCATAAAATCATGTATTGGGCTACCTCTAACCAAGAGATTTTCAACTGGTGTGCCTCAAAAAATTTTTAAACATGCACTGCCTGACTATTTAGTCACAGGCACTGCACTGACCTCTTTTCCCTTAGATTTTCAAATTAAAAATAACAACAGGCAACACAACAATGGCCTTCCAGTATGAATGAATCAAAATTATACCTATTTTTTTGTCAGATCAGCAAAAATATACTTTTTGGTGTGTCGTAGAATTTTACTCATTATTTTTCATGTGCCGTGAAATGAAAAAGGTTGAAAATCACTGCTCTTACTTATCGGAAATTAAGTGAATGGAACATGAAGTTTCAAAAACAAAAAGTCTCTGGTGCTTTCACCTAAATCCAAGAAAGACAGTGGTCCCCATGACTAAAACGGCACATAAATCAGCAAATTGGCAGTGCTTGCTCTGTAGAGCCTAAAGTTTAAGCTGTTTAGAGACTGAACTTCCTATCACCCTAAAGAGGGTGGATCCTACCCGATTAGAATGAAGTAGTAAGTCTTTTGGTTCTGAATAAGAGAGATTTTATCTTACAGGACAGTGCTGGCTGGTTTAGCCCAGTGGATTGACTACCAGCCTGAGAACTGAAGGGTTATCGGTTCAATTCCCAGTCAGGGCACATGCTTGGGTTGCAGGCCAGGTCAGATCCCTGGTAGGGGGCACGGGAGAGGCGACCACACATTGACATTTCTCTCCTAGTCTTTCTCTGTCCCTTCCCCTCTAAAATAAATAAATAAATAGAATGTTTAAAATAAAGCTTACAGGATAGAAAGAGGACAAGAAAGAAGGAGAGTGAGGGAGAGGAGGAGGAGCAGAAGAAGGAGGAGGAGGAAAAAAGGGGGGATGGGAGGAAGAGACTGAGGGAGGGATTTTATATCCAGAACCATTTCACGGTCTTTGCCTTAGCACATTTTTATTGGACTTATTTTTCTAACATATTAATTTTACTCCAAGGAAGTGTATAAGAACAAAAAAGAAAACATTTGCTTTTTATAATAAGTTGACCCTCTTAATTGAAACAGTTTATTTCCAGGCCATAGGATATCAGAAAGCACAATAAGAGCTGGCAGTTCATTTTCTATCAGTTCCCATAATCTGCTCTATTCATCACCTTAAAAATAAAAGCAGATTGCCCTGACTGGTATGGCTCAGTGGATTGAGTGCTGGCCTGTGAACCAAAGGGTCACCCATTCAACTCCTAGTCAGGGCACATGCCTGGGTTGCAGGCCAGGTCCCCAGTGGGGGCCATGTGAGCAGCATCCACGCATTGATCTTTCTCTCCCTCTCTTTCTCCTTCCCTTCCACTCTCTCTAAAATAAATAAATAAATAATCATTTTTAAAAAAGCAGATTATACCAAATCCTTTCTAATATCTCAATCATCAAAAGAAACACTGAGGCAGAATGAGAAAATCATAGTATCACAGGTTCTGGAACTGCCTATCCTAACAGTGTGACCCTGGATATTTACATACTTAACATCCACATGCTACAGTTTTTTCATTTGACAAAAAGGGAGGGAGTAATATAATACTTACTTCATAGAGTGTTTGTAAAAGGTAAAGAAGAGAATCCAGCCCTGGTCAGTGTGACTTGGTTGGAGCATCACACCATAAATTGAAAGGTCGCAGATTCAATTCCTGGTCAGGCCACATGCATAGGGTGTGGGTTCAGTGTCCAGTCGGGGCATGTGCAAGAAGTAACCAATCAATGTTTCCCTCTTGTATCAATGTTTTTCTCCCTCTCTCTCTCCCTCCTATCCAGTCTCTCTAAATTCAATAAGCATGTCTTCCAATGAGGATTAAAAAAAAGAAGAGTCCATAAAAAAATTAAGAATACTGACCGAGACATAGTACATGCTCAATTAATATCAGATATTATTGTTGTGACTATTCATTAAATGTGCTTATATGAGGCAATTTGAAATGCATGATTGAAAAAACAAAGTTCTTGCAACCAAAAATATTAAAGGGAACAGCTTGGAGCACTTTTGAAAAGGTATGATAAAGAAATGGAAAAATGGTGAAGGAAAGAGAACCCCTAACTAAACCAACAGTTGGGACAGGATTTTCCTTAGACATACTATTTTATTCAAATGCCATATAAACACCAAGTTGCTTTCTGGCTTTGATTTATAGCTCTTAATATTTCCTATCTTATTGTTGGTAATATTTCTAATCTTATTGTTAAATACTTCTGAATTTTATTGTTGGTCAAGTACAGTTTTCTGCCTTTCCCCCCACCCCTCCACACCACTCTAACCCTACCTCCCTTCCTTCTATTTCCATCCCCCCTTGTTTTGGTCCATGTGTTCCTGTAAACCCTTCATCTTTTCCTCCCCATTATTCCCACTCCTCTCCCCTCTGATTACTGTCCATTTGTTCTTAATTTCAATGTCTTTGGTTATATTATGCTTGCTTGTTTGTTTTGTTGATTAGGTTCCACTTAAAGGTGAGATCATATGGTATTTGTCTTTCACTGCCTGGCTTATTTCACTTAGCATAATGCTCTCCAGATCCATCCATGCTGTCTCAAAGGGTAGGAGCTACTTTTTCCATCCTGCTGCACAGAATTATATTGTGTAAATGTACCATAGTTTTTTGATCCATTCATTTACTGATGGGCACTTATGTTGCTTCTAGCACTTGGCTATTGTAACTTGTGCTGCTATGAACATTACGGTGCACAGGTTCTTTTGGACTGGTGTTTCAGGGTTCTTAGGATATAATTTGAGCAGTAGAATTACTGAGTCAAAAGACAGTTTGATTTTTAGTTTTCTGAGGAAATTCCATACAGCTTTCCATAGTGGTTGCACCAGTTGGCACTCCCACAAACAATGCACTAGGGTTCCCTTTTCTACACAACCTCTTCAACACTTGTTGTTTGCTGCTTTGTTTATGATGGCCATTCTAACCAGTGTGACCTGATATCTCATTGTGGCTTGAATTTACATCTCCTTGATGGCTAGCAATACAGCACATCTTTTCATATGTTTCGGGACCCTCTATACGACCTCCTTGGAGAAGTGTCTGTTCAAGTCCTTTACCCATTTTTTAATTGGGTTGCTTGTCTTCTCAGACAGGAGTCATGTGAGTTCTTCACATATTTTTGAGATCAAACTCTTGTCTGAGGTATCATTGGCAAATATGTTTTCTAATACAGTTGGTTCTCTTCTCATTTTAATGCTGTTTTCCTTAACCATGCAGAAACTTTTTATTTTAATGACATTCCATTTGTTTATACTTTCCTTTATGTCCCTTGCTTTAAGGGGCATACCAGTGAAAACATTGCTGCATGGAAAATCTGAGATTCCTGCCTATGTTCTCCTAAAGGATCTTTATGGCATCATGACTGATATTTAAGTCTTTTATCAACCTTTAATTTACTTTTGTATATGGTATAAGTTGGTGATCAAGTTTCATTTTTTTTTCATGTAGCTGTCCAGATACAACGCCATTTGTTGAAGAGGCTATGTTTTCTCCATTTTATGCTTCTTCCTCCTTTGTCAAATATTAATTGACCATAGAGACTTGAGTTTATTTCTGGACTCTCTATTCTGTTCCATTGCTCCATGTGTCTGTTCTTATGCCAGTACCACACTGTTCTGATTACAGTTGCCATGTAATATAGTTTGATATCAGGTATTGTGATCCCTCCAACTATATTCTTCTTTCTCAAAATTACTGCTGCTATTTGGAATCATTTATGGTTTCAAATACATTTTGAAGTGTTTGTTCTATATTGGTGAAAAATGTCGTTGGTACTTTAATAGGTATTGCATTGAATCTGTAAATTGCTTTGGGTACTCTGGACATTTTGATGATGTTAATTCTTCCCATCCATGAACATGATATATGTTTCAATTTGTTTGTGGCTTCTTTAATTTCTTTCTTCAATGTTGTGTTCTTTTCTGAACACAGGTCTTTTACCTCCTTGGTAAGGTTTATTCCTAGGTACTTTATTTTTCCTGTTGCTATATCAAATGAGATTTTTTTTTCCTGATTTCTATTTCTGATATTTCATTGTTGGTACACAAAATTGTCTTCAATTTCTGAATATTGACTTTGTATCCTGCTGTTTTGCCAAATTCATTTATTAGATCAAGCAGTTTTTTTGTGGAGTCTCTAGGATTTTCTATGTACACTATCATGTCACCTGCAAACAATGGCAGTTTTGTTTCCTCTTTTTCCAATCGGATGCCTTTTATTTCTTTTTCTTCTGTTTTTGCTGTGGCTAGCATATCCAATACTATGGGGAATAGAAGTGATGAAAGTGGATAGCCTTGTCTTGTTCCTGATCTTACTGGGAAATTTTTAGTTTTTGCCCATAGAGTATGATGTTGGCTGGGGGTCTCTTGTATATGGCCGTTATTATGTTGAGGAATGTTCCCTCTATTCCCACTTTGCTGAGTGTTTTAATCATAAATGGGTACTGTACCTTATAAAATGCTTTTTCTGCATCTATATGATCGTGTAAATTTTGTTTTTATGTTTGTTTATGTGATGCATTAAGTTTATTGATTTCCAAATATTGTACCATCTTGCATCCCTAGGATAAATCCCAATTGGTCATGTGTATGATCTTTTTAATGTATTGCTGGATGAGGTTTACAATATTTTGTTGAGGATTTAGTGTCTATGTTCATCAGCGATATTGGCCTGAAGTTTTCTTTCTTCATTATTTCTTTATCTGGCTTTGGGATTAGGAATGATGCTGGCTTCATAAGAGGAGTTTGGATGTCTTCCATCTTTTGGGATTTTTGGAATACTCAGTGAAGGATGGGGGCTAACTCTTCCTTACATGCTTTGTAGAATTCTCCTGTGAAACCATCTGGCCCAGGGCTTTTTGTGCAGGGAGTTTTTTATTATTGCTTCAATTTCATCAGCTGTCACTGGTCTGTTCAGGCTTTTGCTTTTTCTTCATTCCATTTTGGAAGGTTATATTTTTCTAGAAATTTTTCCATTAAACCTAGACTTTCAAATTTCTTGGCATATATTTCTTGGTAGTAATTTTTTACAATCCTTTGTATTTTAGTGTTACCAGTTTTAATCTCTCCTCTTTCATTTCTGATTGTGTTTATTGGGTCTTCTCTCTTTTTTTCTTGATAAGTCTGCTTAAAGGCTTGTCAATTTTATTTATCTTTTCAAAGAACCAGCTCCTGGATTTATTGGTCCTTAGAATTGTGATTTTAGTCTCTAAGTCATTTACTTCTTCTCTGCTCTTGGTTATTTCCTTCCTTCTATGCATTCTGGGCTGTCTTTGTTGTTGTTCCTCAAGTTTTTGTAGGCAGTGGGTTAGACTGTTTATTTGAAATGTTTCTATCATTTTTAGGTAACTTGGTATCACCATGAACTTCCCTCATGACTGCCTTCACTGTGCCCCATAAGTTTTGGGTTGTTGTGAGTTCATTTTCATTTGTTTCCAGAAACTTTTTGATTTCCTCTTCGATCTCATTCTTGACTCATTCATTGTTTAATAGCATGCTATTCAATTTCCATTAGTCTGAGTGTTTTTGAATTATTTCCTTGAGGTGGTTTCTAGTTTCAGTCCCTTGTAGTTAGAGAAAATGTTTGATATGATTTCAATTTTCTTGAATTTGTTGACCCTTGTTTTGTGTCTTTTCATGTGGCCTATCTTGCAAATGTTCCATGTGCATTTGAAAAGAATGTGTAGTTTGCTTCTTTGGCATAAAAGGCTCTCTGTATATATCAGTTAAGTCTATTTCACTCTAGGACATTGTTCAATGCTGCAATATCTTTGTTGATATTTTGTTTGGAACATCTGTCCATATTTGACAGTGGGGTATTAAAATCCCCTACTATGATTGTGTTGCTGTCAATATCTTTCTTGAAATCCTCCAAGATTTGCTTTATGTATTTGGGTGCTCCTATGTTAGGTGCACATATGTTTACAATGTTTATGCTTCTTGATGGTTTCTTCCCTTGAGTATTATGAAGTGACCATCTGGGTCTCTTTTTATGGCCTTTTTTTAAGTCTATTTTGTCTGATACGAGTATTACTACCCCTGTATTTGTTTTCTGTCCATTTGCTTGGAAAATTCGTTTCCAGCCCTTCACTTTGTCTGTGTAGGTCTTTTGTTCTAAGGTGGGTCACTTGTAGGCAGCATATGTGTGGGTCATGATTTCTTATCCATTCAGTTATTCTATGTTTTTTGATTGTAGCATTTAATCCATTTATGTTTAAGGTTATTATTGATAGGTACTTATTCATTGCCATTTTTGTACCTGTGTTCCTCTGTCTCTCATTCATTTTCTTACTTTTGTTAAAGCAGACCCTTCAGCATCTCTTGTAGAGGTTGTTTGGAAGAGGTGTATTCTCTTAGACTTCTTTTCTCTGGGAAACTCCTTATTTGGCCTTCCGTTTTAACTAAGAGTTTTGCTGGTTTCAGTAGTCTTGGTTGCAGGCCTTTGTTTTTCATTACTTGGTATATTTCCTGCCATTCTCTTCTGGCTTGGAGCATTTCCATTGAGAAGTCAGCTGCTAGTCTTATTGGGGCTCCCTTGTATGTTACTTCCTGTTTCCCCCCTGCTACCTTTAAGATTTTCTCTTTGTCTTAGAATTTTGCCATTTTAATTATGATGTGTCTTGATATCGGCCTCTTTGGGTTCCTCTTCATTTAGACTGTGTTTCCTGGTTTTGGGCGACTTTTTCTCTCACCAAATTAGGGAAGTTTTCCATCATTACTTTTTCAAACAGGTTTTCCAACCTTTGCTTTTCTTCTCCTTCAGATATCCCTATTTATGGATATTACTATGTTTCATGTTGTCCTGCAGCTCCCATACCACATCTGCTTTCTTTTTGAGTTTCTTTTCCTTTTCTTGCTCTTTCTGGGAGTTTTATCCTACCTTGTCCCCCAGCTTGCTGATTTGATCCTCTGCTTCATCCAGCCTGCTTGTAAATCCTTCTAGTGTGTTTTTTATTTCTGAGATTTTATTGTTCATTTCTTCCTGGGTTTTGTTTATAGTGTCTATTTCCTTTTTCTAACTGTTGTAGTTTTCACTCAGTTCCGTGTAGTTGCCTGTGAGTTCCTTGAGCATCTTTATAACCATTCCTTTGAATTCTAATTCTGATAGTTTGCTTACCTCCATTTCATTTAGCTTTTAGTGGGGAGTCTTCCATTTCTTTGATTGCATGGTCTTTTTTTGTCTCCCCATTTTAGGTGACTCTTTTTGTTTGCTTCTGCATTCCTGATATTTTGCTTTGCTAGCTGTCTTTGTAGGGTGAACTTCTATGGCAAAAATTCTGTGGGGTTCAGTGGTGTGGTCTCTTTGATCTCCTTGTCTGGATGCTCTAGGTTTGCCCTTTCTTCTGTTTGTTGGGCTCTCTTGTTGTACTTGATTGTTTCCCTTTTGGTGGTTCCTTTGTTGGTGGTTTCTTTCCTCCAGCAGGTATAATGATGTTTGCAACTCCCATCTATTCTTGTATATGACCAGTGGCAGGGGGTAGGCAAAATAGATTAAGAGAGCAGGAGAGCATTTTATGGCATTTAAAGTACCAGCAAGTAGAAAAGAAATAGGAGATTTTTTCAATAAGAACAGTGTTAACTGTTACATTTCACCCAACCAGCCACTTTTTGTAAAAAGTGAAAGAGAGAAAAGACTCTTGTTAGAGGGGAGGAGAACTGTGAGCTGAATCCAGAAAACAAAGCACTTGTGCAAGGTTATGTGATGAGATACAGTGCGAGTATAGGATAGAAAGTAGGCATAGTGTGAGAGAGAATAGAGTTAACCATAACAATAATAATGATCAGGAATAAAGTGAAGTGGGCTAAGATCAGGGAGGGTCACTGTGTAGTATGTACAGTCGTATGGAATATCAACTATTTATAATAGTATTGGAACAAAAATAATATGATGAGAAATATATGATTTGGATAACCAGAATAGAAAGTACATGATCAAGAGTAATGTCTTATTGGAACACAAGTGAAATGATAGAAGGAAAATTAAGACACAATAAAGAGAGAATAAGGAAAACCTGTCAAACAATGCAATTAAACAAAGAAATAAAACAAGGAAAACTAAAAATAAGGAAGACAAATTAAACAATATTAATAGAATAAAAGTGGTAAAAACAGCCCTGGCTGGTGTAGTTCAGTGGATTGAGCATGGGCCTGTGACCAAAGGATCATGGTTCAATTCCCAGTTGGGGTACATGCCTGGGTTGCAGGCCAGTTACCAGCAGGGGACACACGAGAGGCAACCACACACTGATATTTCTCTCCCTCTCTCCTTCCCTTCCTCTCTAAAGAAAAATAAAATAAAATCTTTAAAAAATAATAATACACATAAATAATAAAATGCCAGGTCTATGGGATAGCATAGTGTCTCAATTTTTCAATTTTCTGGGTTAGCCTTGTGCTAGCCTTTGAGTCTGTCTCTGGACCCTTCATAACTCCCCATCTTATTGTCTCACTTTGGGGAAGAAAGAAAAGGAAAAAAAGGAGAATGGAAAGAAAAAATAACCCTCCTGCTGACTTTACACCTTTTCAGCGAGTTCTGCTGGTCTTCCCAAATGCCACAGGAAGGGTGGGGCTGGGCTTCACTTTTTTCCCTTCCTGTGGTTTTGAGAGAAGGGAGACCAGGTTTGGGCCACAATACTCACAGTTGCTCAGACTCTGGCCCTGGTCTTCCATGAACTGCCAGGCTCAAATCAGCCACTCAGTCTCTAGGCACACAGTGCCAGTCAAGCTTGGGCGAGTGGTTCCACTCAGCCAATCAGTCTTAGGCATGTAGCTCCACTCAGCAACTCAGCCTCTGGGCATCTAGCCCAAGTTAGGCCCTGGTGAGTGGCTCCACTCAGCCTCTCAGCCTCTGGGGCATGCAGGTCAAATCACCCTCAGGGCCAGCCAGCCACTGCTGGAAGAGTTCCTTACAAAGCAGCTGCCCACTGTTCTTAACTAGAGCACAGCTTTTCACACAGCCCAACTTTCCAACCAGTCTGGAGACTATCCGAGTCAGGGTACGACATAGCCCAACTCCCCCTTCTCTAGGTGTCACCCAGCACCCCAATTTCTCTGGTACTGGCATCCACAGTCCCACTGGAGGTATACCATCTCTACATGTCTCCCATTCTGTCTCTATTCCCCTCAGCAACTTCCAGCATCCAGGTCTGTCCTGGTGCCTGGCTGCCCTCCCTGCTTTGGTAAGGGAGGGAGTTGGTTACCAAACTCTCCTCCCAGCCACAGCAGCCTAGGTCACTGAGCAGATCCCAGGTATCTTACCGTCCCAGTGCAATCTCCTCACCGTCTGTTTTTCAATGTCCTCTATAATTTTTGGCCTCCAAACTTCATATAAGCTAGGATTCCACTGTTCTCAGAAGAATGGCTAGGTGTTCCAGCTGGGCACAGGGAGAACTGAGCTCTGCTCCTACCTACCTCACCACCATCTTCTTCCTCTGAATATATTTTGTTTTTGAACATTATGTTGAATACATGAATTCAAGTCAATATGCTACTGATCAGCATGACCTCCTGATCATGTCTCCAGGAAACCCTTTTTCCTCTGACTGCAGGTGAGCTAACAGCAGCTCCATCTTGGTTCTCTATAATGGTATTTTTAATCTCATGTAAATTCCCCTTTTATGAGGATTTGCTATTTTAGGTTATTAAACCTAACCAAGTTTAAAGTGTCAAGTTAAAATCAGAACTTGGTCATTGTGAACCCATTTTCCCTAGGGCTTAATCACTGTTTGGATTAAGTGAATGGACAACTCCCAGACCGCAACATTGCAAGTACAAACCACAGATAAGAAACAGGACTTTACCTACCTTGCCATGACTCTCTCAAATTTAACTTGACTATTTTCTGCTGGGGCCTTAACAGTACCCTGCATAAATTAATAAATTAACAGCTTTGCACTTTCTGTTACACTTCCTTGTTTCGTTGTCCAGCCCTCAGTGCCCACCACTTCCACATTACAAGGTTTTAGACCACCCAGAGAACAGAGCATCTATCTGAACCATCTCAAGGTCTAGCCCTGTTGCTATCTAATACAGACATCTTAAAAAGTATAAGTGAATTGAGCAAGGCATCGTTAGTGCACAGGATCCTATATTGTCATATAATGACTTCTTGAGTTTAGTATACTAAAAGCCCAAGGAGATTGTTTTACCAGCCAATAATGAAGGAAAATTGTCCTATTTAAGACTAGACATTGTAATTTTTTTTAAATATATCTGAGACTTTTTTAGATACAGACTAAAGTCCAGAAGAAAAAGGAATCAATCAGTTATTTCTCCTTACTCCCAGAACTTATGAAGAATAATTTGTAATTCAATATTGACAAGAAAAGAGTAAATCATAGCTAAAAATTAACATTAAGATGAAAGAAGGTTGTAAAACAAAAGTATTTTAGCAATTTAAAAGAATGAATATGGTTGCTTTTTTGATGATTACCTATGTTGGAGAGTTCCATCACACTCTGTTCAAACCCATCCAAGTACAGGTGTGGAAAGCTTTGCCCAACCTCACACCTCTACCACCCTCCCTGGAGTACAGGTTCATACCTTTTATTTCTGGAGATTGGGCTGAAGAACACTGAAAAGTGGGTTGCCTCTTAGGTAAGTGGAGTAGGATGTAAACAAAATGTGGAGGCACAGAAATGTATCACATCATACCAGCTAAAAGTCAACAGAAGATGTGCTGGAAGGGGGCTAGGTCCTCGCCAAATGCCAGTTAGAAGAGCAACTTATTTCAGTGGGTAGGAGATGGAGGTGGAAGAGGATATAAGGGAAATAAATACATGGTAATGGAATAAATACAATGAAAATAATGCAAAAAAAAGCAACTCATGCAATGCCCTGGCCATAGGTGACACATTAATAAACTCTGCTCATATGGAGACTAAAGTTGGCTCCCAAGAGGTTCCCATGAGAGTGGGCACTGCACAACCTCTAGATACAAACTCTGCTCTCGTTCATGACCCTCATTAAGAGCTTTATCTCTCCATTCAACCCCTCTCCATTTCTTCTAACCTACCAAGGAATCTTATGTAGTCTTTGTGATAAGAAATCTTGTTCTGCTTCCCTGCATATGATGCCACCCAACGTCCACACTCCTTTCTTGTGGCAACAATACCTCATTTTTGCCAAGGGAATCATCCTTCACCCATTGTCAGTTCAGGCACTTGGGTAAAACTACTCTCCCCCTTGAGAATAGAAGCAAGAAGTTAATCTTCCTTCTATCTTCCTACACAAACTTTCTTAAAACAATTCTGAACTCATCTTTAAAGCCAGCATCATCCTAATGCCAAAACCAATAAAGATATTACCAAAAAATATAATGAACCAATATCACTCAATAACATGGGACATAAAAATTAAACAGTCACAAATTGAATTAGCAACTTATAAAACTTATCCAACATATCATGACCTTATAGGACTAAGGCCAAAACTCAAGGTGAAATTCATTAACATAATTCACTGTACTAACAGAATAAAGAATAACAGTCACATAATCATCTAAATTGACACAGAAAATGCATTTAACAAAATTCAACACCAATTCATAATTTTAAAAAAATCTTCAGCGAACTAGGAGTAGAGTGAAACTTTCTCAGTCTAATAGATAAAAGCTATGGAAAATCTACAACTATGATAGATTTCATATTTTTATGATGAAACACAAGATCATTTTTCTCTAATATAAAAAACAAAGGCTAGGATACCTGCTCCTCCCTTTCTATTCAGAATTATACTGAAGAACCCAGCCAATAAAGTAAATCAAGAAAAAGAATATAATAACATGCAGATTGGAAATTAAACTTTTTTTTTTTTACTATCTTGGCTTCTATTGGGAAATAAACACCTGACCCAAATCAGGCTAAGAGGTCCAATTCCTGAATTTTATTATGAATTCTATATTCTGCTGTGCTGTCTTTATTGTGGAGAGAGACTTCCAAGCTTCTTTTGCCACAATATACTCTGAAAATAGAACTACCTCTTTAGGTGAAAGGCCTAAAAATGATCCTAGTTACACTGAGCCATGAATCAAGCTTGTCTGTGAGTAGTTTGACTCCGTGAGCCATTCGGTTGTATAAATTCTCATTTTGGCTTAGGCCAATATGGGTTATTACTCATAAGTTCTAATTTTCTCTCCTATCTTCTTTCATGTCTTAAATCCCCTCAGGCCTTAGACTTTTGAATACTTTTGCTGTTCTTTTACTTCCATGAAGGTTAACTCTAAACCTAACTTGAATAAATAAAATAACAACACACAAATTAATACAAATATTATACTCTCACCTATGTAATTCATAAAAGTAACACAGTGAAAAAAATTTAATTTTCAACTGGTAAATCAAAATCAGTCCTCTGTAAGGCTCTTCATCATTGTTAAACACTCCTTCTAGATTCTCTTTCCATATTACAATAGTAGTAAAATGACAAACAGAAATAGCATATTTGTGCAAGGTAGAGGTAAGATAATATATATGTTATTTATACTGATTATGGTCATCAGAATATTGGAAGTATGCAATACACATTACATTTTCAAATATGAAGGCTCAATACAATTACTATTATCTACAACCAAAGTTCACCCCTTTATAAGTCCATCACTTGTTCACTGCACAAATTCTTCCAAGAACCTCCAAAAACCTTCTCCAAAATTACTGCAACTACACAGATCCAAGATGGTGACAAAGTAGGTAAAAGCTATACTCACCTCACCCCAAGACCAAACTAATTACAACTAAATTATACAACAATCATCCTGAATAACCAACTGAAGACTAGCTGAAGAGGAGCCTTATAACCAAGGATTAACAGAAGAAACCACATTGAGAATGATACCATCTTTCTTAAGTGGTGCATTCCCCTCTCTGTGGCATCAGCCTACAGGAAAACAATAACCCTATATTATGGAATCCACCTCACCCAACCCTGTGGAGCTTATACCCTGCAAAGGAGTGCAGCCAGAGCTCTTTCAGTGACTAAGCCTAATAGGTAGCCAGCAAACAGAGGCAGATCTCAGGGTGCTTTAGAATATTTGCTGACCTGCACCTGGGCCCAATGCTGGTAAAAGCTGACCTTAATACACAGCTTGGTCCTTTCTGCCTGTACCCAGATCAAGCAGAGGCAGTCAAAAACTGGATCACTGAAGATCCAAAAAGACTGCCCAGGGCCAGTCACAGGGTCCTGTCAAGAGTCCAAATAAGAATCCCAGAACCAACAAACTGGCATGCTTCATACAACATCAGAGCAGTATCCGGTCAGCCTCACAAGCAACATATCCAAAGTAAGATCTTAGAGAAAATCAAACCCTGCTGGAGCAAATTTCATTTTGTGTGGTCAGCCACCAGCATAGGAGCTCACATGCTATGGTCAAGGTTGAGCCTCAAAGTCACTCAGACTGAGGGTCAATCCCATGTATGAATGGGCAAATAACAATCAAGACTCAATTTACAACAAAAGAGCCCATGTAACCCAGTAAAGCCACATTTCTGGAGCTCCCAGCTGAGGTAATCAATGAGACTACACCACCAAACCCCACAGGACACCTACTACATAAGGCCACACTACCAAGAGTGGGAGTCATAGCAGATATCCCTAATACATAAAAACAAATACAAAGAGATAAGCAAAATGAGGAAACAAATAGACAGACTCCAAATAAAAAAAATAGAAGAATTCTCCAGAAAAAGTGTTAAATGAAATAAAGGCAAGAAATTTATAAGACACAGAGTTCAAAGTAATGGTTTAAAAGATGCTTAGCAGCATGAAAAAAAAAAAAAACATAGAAACCAGGAAAAAAAACCATCAAGAAAAGAAGAATACAATGTCTGACATAAAGAATACATTAAAAAAATAAACAGTAGGTTAGATGAACCAGAGGATCAAATCTCCAATTTGGAAGACATGGTAAAAGAAAACACCAAATCAGAGCAACAAAAAGAAAAAAGAATTTTAAATCATGAGGATCGTTTAAGGGACAACAAGAAGCATAACAGCATGTATATAATAGGGGATTAAGAAGAAGGAAGAGAGACAGATATTAAGAACCTATTTTTAAAAGTAATGACTGAAAACCTTCCCTAGTCTGGTAAAGAAAACACATGCAAAGTCCAGAAAGCAAAAAGAGTCCTAAACAAAATGAATGCAAAGACACTACCACCAAGACAGAGCAAAATTAAAAAAGCAAAGGTTAAAAAAATGGGAAAAGCCACAAAATAAAGACAGTTACCTACAGAGAAGCTCCCATAAGACTGATTTCTCAACAGAAACATTTCATGCCAGAAGGAATTGGTATAAAATATTCGAAGTGAGGAAAAGTAAGTACCTACAACCAAAACTACTTTACACAGCAAGGCTATCACTTAAAATTGGAGGAGAAATAAAAGCCTTCCCAGTCAAAATATAGCTAAAGGAGTTTGTTACCACCAAACCAACGCTATAAGAAATGTTAAAGAGTAGGCATGAAGGAGAAGGGGAGAGGGAAGGAGTAGAGAGTGAGGGAAGAGAGGAGAGTGGAGAGGGAAGAGGGGGGTAGGAGAAGAAGAAGGAGGAGTGGGAAAAGAAGGAGAGGAATAAAAAGGAAGAGGAACATAGTTAAAAGAATGAAATGGCAATAAATATGTAATATCAATAATCACTTTAAATGTGGATGGCTTAAATGCTCCTATCAAAAGACATTGGGTAGCTGAATGGATAAGAAAACAAGACCCATATATATGCTGTCTACAAGAGACCAGCCTCAGAGCAAAGAATACACACAATGTAAATTTAAATAATTGGAAAAGGGAATTTCATGCAGACAAAAATGAAATAAAAAACTGAGATAGCAATGCTTATATCTGACAAAGCAGACTTTAAAACAAAGACTATGGGAAGAGACAAAGAAGGACAGTACATAATGATAAAGGGAAAAATCCAGCAAGAAGAGATAACCCTTGAGAACATGTACCCAACAAAGGAGTAGCTAAATTTATACAGCATACCTTGATAGACATAAAGAGAGAAATCAATAGTAATACAGTCATAGTAGGGGATTGTAAAACACCATTGACATCAATGAATAGATCTTTCAGACAGAAAATCAACATGAAAACAATGGCCTTAAATGACAAGCTAGCTCAGATGGATTTACTGATATCTTCAGAGCATTTAAACCCATAAGCAGCAGAATACATATTCTTTTCAAGTACATGTGGAATATTTTCTAGGATAGACCACACATTAAAAAACAAGACTCAACAAATTTTAATAATATTAAAATCATATCAAGCATCTTCTCTAACCATATGGTATGAAACTAGAAATTAGGAGTTCCAGCCAAGAGGGAGACATAGGCAGAAACACTTCGCTTCCTCATCCAACCAAACCAATTTAAAAACAAAAAACAACCAGAACTGTCAGAAAATCAAACTGAATGGAAGTCCAACAACCAAAGAGTTAAACATTCATCCAGACTGGTAGAAGGAGTAGAAAGAGGGGTAGAGAGACCACAAAACCCAATGTTTCAGCACAGGAAATTAAAGATTCAAAACTTCTGGCTGTAAAAATCAGTGCGGGTTGTGGCAGCAAGAGAAACTCTCAGCCTCACAGGAGAGCCCATTGGAGAGGCTCAGAGGCCAACAGGGTCCTAGAACATACACAGACTTACCCACCTGGGAATCAACACCCAAAAGAGCACAATCTGCTTCTGGTTAGCAAGGGAAGTGATGGGAAGTGGGGTGAGAGCTGAGCCAGCAACATTTTTCCCTCTTAGACCCCTCCCCCACATACAGTGCCACAACAAAGCTACGTGTGTTGCCCCACCTTGGTGAATACCTAAGGCCCCTCCCCATATGATGTATCACCGAGACAAAGAAATATGGCCCAAATGAAAGAACAGATCAAAACTCCAGAAAAAGAACAAAGCAACAAGGAGATAGACAACCTATCTGATGCAGAGTTCAAAACACTACTAATCAGGATACTCACAGAATTGATTCAGCTTGGTCACAAAATGAAGGATAGAAATGAAGGCTCTACAAAGTAACATAAAGGAAAATATACAGGAACCCAACAGTGAAAGGAAGGAAACCAGGACTCAAATCAATGATTTGGAACAAAAAAGAAGAAATAAACATCCAATCAGAACAGAATGAAGAAACAAGAATTTAAATGCTCTGGGATAACTTTAAATGCTCTGAATCATAGGGGTACCAGAAGGAGAAAAGGAAGAGAAAGAAATTAAAAACTTATTTGAAAAAATAATGAAAGAAAACTTCTCCAATCTGGTGAAGGAAATAGACTTCCAGGAAGTCCAGGAAACTCAGAGAGAACAAAAGAAATTGGACCCAAGGATGAACACACTAAGATATACCATAACTAGGTTACCCAAGATTAAAAATAAGGAGAGGATCTTAAAAGCAGCAAGAGGAATGGAGAGAGTTACCTACAAAAGTGCTCCCATAAGGCTATGTGCTGATTTCTCAAATGAAACCTTACAGGCAAGAAGGGGCTGGAAAGAAAGTTGTGAAAGGCAAGAACCTATGTCTAAGATTACTCTATCTGGAACAGCTATCATTTACAATGGAAGGGCAATAAAGTGCTTCCCAGATAAGGTAAAGTTAAAGGAGTTCATCATCATCAAGCCCTTATTATATGAAATATTAAAGAGACTTAGATGATCAAAAACTATGGACAGTAAACTGACAACAAACTAACAACTGTCAACAATTGAACCTAATAAACAAAAACTAAACAAACAGCTAGAACAGGTACAAAATCACAGAAACACAAATTGCATGGAGGCTTATCATTGCACAAGGGGAGGAGAAGTATGGGAGAAAAAGGCATAGGGAATAAGAAGCATAATAGGTAGGCATAAAATAGAAAGGAGAAGGTTAAGAATAGTATAGTAAATGTGAAAGCCAAAGAACTTATATATATAACCCATGGACATGAACTAATGGGTAGGGATGCTAGAGGGTGGGGTGGACAGGGAGGAAGGGTATAAAGGTGAGAAAAAAAACTGGTACAACTGAAATAGCATAATCAATAAAATATACTTTAAAAAAGAAAAAAAAACTAAAAATCAATCAGAAGAAGTAAAATAAAACCATATGAAGACATGGAGGCTACATAAAATGTTACTAAACGGTGAGTAGGTAAAAACTGAAACTTAAAAAAACAAGATACCTTAAAACAAATGAAAATGGAACACAGCAACCCCAAATCTATGAAATACAATATAAGGAAGCAATCCTATAAGGGAAATTCATAGCATCACAGGCCTGCCTCAGGAGACAAGAAAAATCTCAAATAAACAATTAACTTTATACTTAAAGGAACCAGAAAAAAATAACAAAGTCCAAAGTGAGTAAAAGGAAGAAATAATAATGATCAGAGCAGGAATAATCAAAATAGAGTCTAAAAACCAGTACAGTAGATCAATGAAACCAATAGCCAATTCAATAAACAAGATTAACAAAGCTTTGACAAGATTCATCAAGGAAAAAAAAGAGAGGACTCAAATAATTAAAATCAGAAATGAAAGAGAAGGAACTAACTCCACAGAAATAAAAAGGATTGTAAGAAAATACTGTGAACAACAATATGCCAACATACTGGACAACCTGAAAGAAATGGTAAATTCCTAGAAATATACAATCTTCCAAAACTAAATCAGGAAGATGAATAAGAGAATCTGAATAGATCACTAGTCAAATGAAGCAGGAATCAGAAAAAATCCTGGCAAACAAAGGTACTGGACTGGGTGTCTTAACAGATGAAATTTACCAAACATTCAAAAAAGTAACACCTATCCTCCTCAAACTATTCCAAAAAATTAAAGAGGAGAGAAGACTTCCAGAGTCTTTTTATTAGACCAGCACTATCTTAATTTGAAAACAGGTCAAGACACTACAAAGAATGAAAATCATAGGCCAATATCACTAATGAACATAAATGCTAAAATCCTCATCAAAGTATTAGTGAACCAAATCCAGAAATATATTATGAAGATCATACACCATGGTCAAGAAGGATTTATTCCAGGAATGCAAAGTTGATACAATACCCACAAATAAATAAATATGATATAACACATAAGCAAAATGAATGATAAAAGGCACATTATCCTATCAAAAGATGCAGAAAAAGCATCTGATATAATCCACCATCCACTTATGATAAAAACTCTAAGCAAAATGGGAATAGAAGAAACACACGTCAGTGTAATTAAAGGCATATATGACAAACTCACAACCAACATCACACTCAATCGGCAGAACTACAAGCATTTCCCTTAAGACTGGGAACAAGACAGTGATGTCCAAATTCGACACTCTTATTTAACATAGTACTTAAAGTCCTAGCCACAGCAATCAAACAAGACACAGAAACAAGGCAGACTAATTGGAAAGGAAGAAGTAAAATTGGTATTATTTGCAAATGACATGGCACTGAATATAGAGAACCATAATGATTCCACAAAAATACCTCTGGAACTGATCAATGAATTCAGTTACTGTATTTTTGGACTATAAGACATACTCCCCCTGACCAATTTGGAAGGAATAATGGTTGTTAATGCTGCTGCTGAGTTCTGCTTACATTTACATTGGCGAAATACTATGTTATTTATGTTATTAAATATTTTACCACATATTTTGCTTCAAAAAATTTTTTCCAATATTCCTCCTCTAAAACCTAGGTGCATCTTATGGTCTGAAAAATACAGTAAGTAGCATACAAAACATACATCCAGAAATCACGTGCATTTTTTACCCCAATAATTAACTATCAGAAATGGGAATTAACAAAAAATCCCATTCACAATTGCTTCAAAAAATAAAATATCCAGGAATACATAAAACAATAATGTAAAAGACCTGCACTCAGAAAATTATAAGACACTGAAGAAAGAAACTGAAGAAGATACAAATAAATGAAAGCATATACAGAGTTCATGGACATTAGGAATTAGGAAGGAATTAATGTCATTGAAATATACATATTACCCAAAGCTATCTATAGATTCAATGCAATTGCTATCAAGATACCATTGGCCTTTTCACAGAAGTAAAACAAATAATCCCAAAAATTTATATGGAAGCACAAAAAGACCCTGAACAGCAAATGTGGTCTTGATAAAGAAGAACAAAGTTGGAGGAATAACACTACCTGATATCAAACTATACTATAAAGCTATAGAAATCAAAACAGCATGGTAGTGGCAAGAGAACAGACATATAGATCAATGGAAGAGAATATATAGCCCCCAAGACACTAATAACTTTATAGTCAATTAATATTTGACAAAAGAGGCAAAAACATATCATGGAGCAATGGTAGTCTATACAATAAATGGTATTAAGAATATTGGAAAGATACGCACAAAAAATTAAACTAAACCAACCTCTCACAACACACAAAAGAATAAACTCAAAATGCATTAAAGACTTAAATGTTAGACTGGAAATCATAAAAATCCAAGAAAAAAACCTAGGCAGTAAAATCTCAGACATTTCTTATAGCAATAGTTTTTCTAAAATATCCCCTCAGGCAATAGAAACAAAAGAAAACATAAACAAACGGGGCCACATCAAACTAAAAAGTTTTTTGCACAGCAAAGGAAACCATCAACAAAATGAAAAGAAAATGCATTAAATGGTAGAACTTATTTGCTGATACATCTGATAAAGGTTTAATATTCAAAATTTACTTAAAAACTTATGAAAAATGCCGAAACATAATGCAATTAAAAATGGGCAAAGGACATGAATAGACATTTCTCCAAATAAGACATACAGATGGCAAATAGACATATGAAAAGATCAACATCACTAATCATTAGAGAAATGCAAATTGAAATCATAATAAGATACCACTTCACACCTGTCAGAATGGCTACCATTAACCAATTAACAAACAACAAGCATCAGCAAGTAGAAAAAAAGGAAACCCTAGTGCACTTTTGGTGGGAATGCAGATTGGTGCAGTCTCTATGAAAAGCAGTATAGAGTTACCTCAAAAAATTAATATTGGTATTGCCTTATGAACCAGCATTTCGACATTTGGGAGTGTATGCAAAGAAACCTGAAGCACTAATTTGAAAGAATATTTTTGCCCCTATGTTCACTGCAGTATCATTTACAACAGCTAAGATTTGGAAGCAGCTCAAGTGTCTATGAGTAGATGAGTGGATAAAAAAAGTTGTGGTACATTTTCACAATGGAGTACTACTTTGCCATAAAAAAGAAGGGAATCTTAGTCTTTGTGGCAGTATGGATGGACCTGGAGAACACTATGGTAAGAGAAATAAGCCAGTCAGAGAAAGACAAATACCATATGATTTCACTCATATGGAATCTAGTGAACAAAATAAACTAACAGGCAAAATAGAGATAGACCCTCATAGAGAGCAGGCTGACAACTGTTGAGGCAGGGACTGAGTGAAAGAGTGTAGGATTTGAAAGAAAAAGAAAAAACAGAGAGAAAGAACTCATGGTCACAGCAACAGTGTGGTGATTTCCAGGGGCAGGGTGGCAAGGGGAAGTAAAGAAGGGTATGGAAAGGATTAATGGTGATTGACAGAGACTTAACTTGAGGTGGTGAACACATAACACAATGTACAGATAATGAGTAGTAGAACCGTGCACCTGAAAACTGTATAATTTTGTCACCCCAATAAATTCAATTAAAAATAATGATCCTAAATAAACCACATTTTCCCACTCTAATTACTATATGATTTTTATTAGTGGCTATTGTTATTATAATATTATTAATATGAACAGTGGACCTCATAATTGAATGAACTTATTCTTTTCAAAGATCTCATCTTTACTTAGTCAGAATGTCTTAGGATGGGCTAACACAAAAGAAGACCCTGTTTGTTTTGTGATCCTAGGAAGCATGAGTTAGGGAGAAATAAAAATGAGATTGAGAAGGGAGACGAGCCAATAAATGTTTTAATGAACAGGTTACTGCCAACTGAGAATCAATCCCTCTGGGAACTTTCTGGAAAACCACACACAATATACCTCGAAATTATCTTACCAAGGAGCACAAGGTAGAATATTTAACCGCTGACTGTCATCCTCATTGGTGGAGGGTTGCCATTGGAGCATGAATTCCCTGGCATTTCTGAGCCACCATGTTTGCGTTAAGCAAGCAACTGTGACATGACAGTACACCCTTTTGCAGAGAATCAGAGAGACACAGATGCTTGAGGAAGAAAGCTGTCAATGACTAGAGAAACTGTCTACCACACTGCAGAAGAACTCAGATGGAAGCACCGTGGGGTGGATCAACACCAGTTACACAGTCCAACTAAGCTCTCAAGTTACCTCATCTTGTAATCACATGAATACCAACATTCTTCTGTCTCCTGCTTATTATCTCATGGATTTCTCTATAATACCTATGCTCCTCCATTTATCTACTTAACATATTATATTTCAACTTCCAATATTGATACAATTCCCTTATTAAATATAGAGGTGGGCAAAAGTAGGTTTAGTTATTTATATGGCAAATTTCCATATCCAAGTTGTAATACGGTGTTTTCAATCCCACCTTAATGTTCTTTCCAATTTCCCTGAAATGAGTCTTAGAAGCAAGTAAGCTCTATTTGCTTAATAATTCACTTTTTGAATCATCACAATGCAAAAAAATGTGGGAGTCATTGCTTTAAGACCACCTACTTTTTAGACATGTAATATTTTTCATGATTTCCAACGTTTTTCTCCCACAAAACTAAGCTAAGATAACCTCTTACATGCTCTTGGCTGTAGTTCTCTGAAGCCTCAAAAAAGTCCCTGTTAAAAGCCGTTGTATAAAATCAAGATGTTCTTTAAAGAAAAGTTTGGTACTGCCTTCAAAAGGCAAGTATGCTTATTCTGTATATACAGATCCTCTATATGTACTAGAATAAAATTAAAGCTCTCATTTTTATAATAGAATGTCAGCTTTCCACTTGTATCTCTTAGACCTAAAACCAGACTATCTGAATTATTGCAATTCACAACATCTAAATGACAGCTTCCTACCTCAGAGTGCTCCTTAAATGCTCTCTATCTAGCTCTCCCTAAAAGGTTACTGAGGCAACTGGAGAAATGAAAAGGTCCCATTCTCTGAGCTGGGTGGGAATGGGGGTAGTATAACCTAGAGCAGATTAATGATTCTCAAACTTGAATCTGTACCCAAATCACTGAGAAACTTGTTAAAATGCCAATGAAAAGTCAGGAGAGCAGCAGTTTTCCTCATAATAACTAAATACCCCAAACATAATTTTAAAATTCTGAATTGATAAAACCATGGATCCATGGAAAACTTTTTCTGATGGAGTAGGGAATATCTTATACTAAATCATGATGAATTACCCACACAGAAAATAATAAGATTCTGCTTTCAGTTTACTCCAGAGCATGATGATATGAAAATATAAAATGTTAAACTCTACAAGAACAGCTAATTTTTAAAATGTTAAAATGTTCTGAATTGTGTTTTTCCAGTAATTTGTATTAAGATTGAGTTCAATTTCAAATTGAAAATGTTCTTATCATATTGTAAGACTGTTCATTACCCTAAGAAAAATAAAATGCAATTCATTACCATAGTGCCCACCAACTTGCTTCATTAAATGTTTGTGATGACATCACATTTTTCAGTACTGTGTAAGGAAGACCAAGCAAATACATTCCAGGTGTGAGCTCTGCACTCAAAAGACTTAACTAGACTTATTTTTTTCAGTCTTAACACTGTGATCATTTTGATTAGATTTCTCTTTCATTTTCCTACTTTCAATCAAAAGCAGCATGAAGGAATGTAGGGGATAAAACTCAGCACAATACTGGTGAAGACTTTTACAAGTAGCTGAGTACAAGCCCCTCCTCACCCCACGTTTTCAGACAAAATATGTCCTTCTGTAACTGCAACAATTCCAACCCATCCATACACAGGCTATA
>PVKM010013475.1:0-30332 GCA_004027735.1 Carollia perspicillata
GGAACATGTCAATGACTATCAGCTACTATAATATTTTTAGGCAAAGCACCTTACACAGTACCTGTTTATTTAGTAGACACTCAGGACTTACTTCTGTTCATTATTAGTTTTCCTTGCTCGCAGCTAAATAGTAATCACAATATCAAACAGGAATTTATTCCTTTAGACCAAGAAGATGAAGTACAATATACACACCCCTAGTCTGTCCCCTATCTGCTTAAGTTCTCACTACTTCGCAGGCATTTATTTGCCATCAACTACAACTAATTTTAAGCTTAGGTACTTGGAAGTTGCAGCTGCTTAGCCCTCAGAAGTGGACTTACTCCTTTTATCCATCTGCATCACACTTCCCCATGCATCATCACTGTGTCTTATTTTTATCTTCTTACAGTTGGCCATAGAAACCTGTGTCTAGACTGTCAGCTCCAGGTGCTGGTCTCGGAATCCTCAAGAGATTCTGCTACTAGGAATTAGTGCTGGGGCTCTACTCAAGAGAACATCCTAAACCATTGTAGCTATTGTTGTGTGTTTACCTTTCTTCTGGTTGTGATGATGTATGATGATATAATGCCTACATGGTGAGACAAGGTGACTTGAATGACGTAGGCATTGTGACAGATCATTAGGCTGTTAGAAGAGTCCCTTGAACACAAACACTGAGATTCCATAACAGCTGATCTGATAACACAGACGACTACTTACTGAGTGGCTACAGATGGGTCGCTTATTTATTACAGATATGATGGACAAAGGGATGATTCACATTCCAGGGAGACAAAGCAGGACGGCATGAGATTTCATCATGCTATTCGGAACGGTTTAAAACTTATACATTGCTTATTTAAGAAATATTTCTTTCAATATTTTTGAATCACAGTTGACCATGAGTCACTGAAATCTTGGAAAGCAAAATTGTGGAAAAGGGGGGACTACTGCTTATGTATCACTGGGCTTTGGTTAGAGAAAAAATAAAACTAAATAAATTATATAGTTTTTGACTGGTGGGAATCTTATTCCTGAGCAGGGTAGAAAGTACAAACATAAAAATATGGTTAAAAACAAACTAATGCAAATTAGTAGACAATAAAAAATGGTAGAGTAAATTTACATGCATAGATACATGTCAAACCAGATGTTAGATTCTGGGTTTTATCAGGAAATTATGGTATTTAAATAAAAATGGCTTGCACCAGATCATTTGCATTGGAAAACCACATGGAATGGGAGTTCTCATCTTCCCTGTCTCCAATGACTCTCCTCACTGGTAATTTAATAAATTGTTTGGTCTTTATTCATTTTTCTATAGGAATATTTTGCTCTTAGAGTATCATCTTATCTATTGTTATAAGTTCCCTGCAACGAAATGGATTGTTAATATTTTGTCAGTGTGTGTGCAATATGCCCTTAAATTTGTTTATGGTGTATATGACATATGAAAAATTAAATTTTTCACAAGTTATATTTATCAATTCTTTCTTTATGTAATTTTTTGTTTCAAAAACCTTGCTTATTCATAGATAAAATGTTAGGATTTGTTTTTGTTTTCATTATAAAAACATAGATCCTCATTATAGAAAAAAGGAATAAAGTAAAAAGGTATGTAATAGAAATAAAAATCATCTAAAATTTCTCCTCTCAGAGATAGTCAGTGTATTTTATGTAGATACACTTAACAGTTTTATCAGATAATTTCTATCATAACTACTATACAATTTTATATTCTTTATTTAATATACTGCAAGCATCTTTTCTCAACAACATAGCCTGTGAAGGTGTGACAATATTTTTTATTTTTATAGAATAATAGCTACAATGGCTTATTTTTTATAGAATACATATTATTTCAATTTTATTTCCTCTCCCATGTTTCTTAGTATTATTAGAAATGCTCTTTAAGTAAAATTATTTTGCTGCCCAGCATTTAGGGGCTTCACAGGACTCTCCATGTGAGTGCACACTGGCAATAATCTACACCTGTGATTAGAAGCATTAGCCCTGAGATTTATGATTGGAGGCTGGCACAGGCATCCTTTTGTTGTTTCAATTCAAGCTGATCTTTAAAAATGTACTGGATAACAAATATTGGGATAATAAAGGCTTATCTTCCACATTTTAAGAAGAGTAAATAAAAATGCATTTTAAAACCATTCCAAATTCCAAAACATAGCAGTTTCACTCTCAGGTATTTCCAGAAGAGAAATGACAATTCCTACTCAAATGTTTATAAAAACTTTATTTGCCATGGCCCCTAACCAGAAACAACCCAAATATCCACCACCTGGTGAATGGATCAACAGGGTGGTACATCCACGGTGTTCTGTAACATAAAGAATTATTGATGGCGTACAGAAAACAACACATGGATGAATTTCAAAGCATTTTTATTTTTAAAATATTTTTTATTGTTGTTCAAATACAGTTGTCCACATTTTTCCTCATTGCTCTACCCTGCCCTGCCCACCCATCACCTGTCACATTCAATCCTCCCCCACTCTGTGTTGTCTTTATCCATGGGTCCTTTACACATGTTCCTTGACTAGACCCTTCCCCTTCTTTCCCCATTATCTCCCTCTCCTCTCCCCTCTGGTCACTGTCAATTTGTTCTTTATTTCCATATCTCTGGTTATATTTTGCTCACTTGTTTGTTTTGTTGATTAGGTTCCACTTATAGATGAGATCATATGGTATTTTTCTTTCATCAGCTGGCTTATTTTGCTTAGCATAATGCTCTCTAGTTCCACCGATGCTGTCGGGAAGGGTAGGAGCTCCTTCTTTCCTTCTACTGGGTAGAATTCCTTTGTGTAGATGTACCACAGTTTTTTGACACACTCATTTACTGATGGGCACTTAGGCTGTTTCCAGCACTTGGTTGTTATAAACAGTGCAGCTATGAACATTGGGGCACATAGGTTCTTTTGAATTGGTGTTTCAGGATTCTTAGGGTGTACTCCCAGCAGTGGAATCACCAGGTCAAAAGGCAGATCCATTTTTAGTTTTCTGAGGAAATTCCATACTGTTTTCCATAGCGCCTTCACCAGTCTTCATTCCCACCAACAGTGTACCAGGGTTCCCTTTCCTCCATATCCTAGCCAGCACTTGTTTGTTGATACCAGTTTATGACCGGTATCTCATTGTGGTTTTAATTTGCATCTTTTTGATGGGTAGTGATGTTGATCAAAGCATTTTTAAAGTGAAAGCAGCCAGAAACAAAAGACAAAAACACTGTATTATTCGATTTATATACACTTTGAAAAAGTTTAAATTTTAGTGCCAGAAAGCAGGTCAGTAGTTGCTAGGGACTGGGCTTGAAGAAAGCAGATTGACCGTAAAACACCAGTATTTTGCTGTGTATAATGCACACCCATGTTTCACGGGCATTATACACAGGACTATTGTGTACATTGTTATACCCATGGTGTGTAATCATTATACCCATGTATAATGCGCATCCTTACTCTTCCCTCAAAACTTTGAACAAAAACTTCGCATTATACACAGCAAAATACAGTGGATCACGGTAACTTCATAGGGTTGATAGAAATATTCTCTTGCAAAATTGTAGTTATATGAGTTTATTTTTAAAAAGTTATATATCAGCAAAATATTGAAATTATCAGTATTTAATTCCATTCAGATATTTTTATTTGTATGTGAGGTTAAATAAGGGGCCTCTAAGAATCAGACCAGCAGTATAATTAATAATAAGTTGATAAGTCTACAAAATGTATGTAGTTTGCTTCCCATATCTTAGGAAATAACTCTATTGATCAGGTAGAGAAAAAAAGTCTTTAGATGTCATGTGATTTCCATATTTTATTTCCAAAAATTGAAGGAAGGGGTAAGTTATTTATCCACTTACAGATCATCAAATATAATTTTGGTGATAGTGTACTTTGTGTTTCTTTGACCTACAATATGACTTGGAATAAGTTCAAATTGAATAACATTGCATATAAAATTTCTTTCCATCCCACCTACTTCTTTATCTGCTTATTAAGATGGACAGAACTTTTAATATTTGCATTTATTAAAACAATGCAACATAGGATTAGAATGGATACTTAAAGCAGTCCTGTCCCAATATAATACATATATGTTTTAGTAAAGTATGCATTTCCAATAACTTTATTTTTATTGCTCATTAAGATTTTTACTATATGGATTGTTTGATCAATTGTGTACTAATAATTATTATGATAAATCAATATAGAAGTAAAAACAATTTAATATTTGAGCCCTGTGTTCTGAGGCAAATAAAAACATTTAACATTCAAATGTATATTCATTTTTACTTTTGTTACAGAGTAATAAAAAAAGATTGGTAAAAATTTTAGTGAATATAAAAATTAGAATAAAATTTTTCATGGGGTACATGGGATGAAAATATAAATTCAAGGAGAAATAATTATGTAAAAATTCTGTCATTGAGAATTTCTTCTATCATCAAATGGATATTGTTACTAAGGCATTTAGATTCTATTTATTCTGTTCTACTTAGGTTCTTTGGATACAATTTCAGAAGGGATGTAACAATTTCATTTTAAAATGTCAATGTTTCCAAAACACTGGCAATAACGTTTGTTGGAACTACTTGCAATAGAACATTTAAATTAATTTAAAATGTATGAGTGGGTAGTTTTCCATAATTATTTTAGAGGTTATTTGAGGAAAAAAAACTCTAATTATGATGTGAACTATGTAACATGTATTTAACACATCTAAGACAAGTTTACCCCAACAATATCCTCCCAAAATAAAGACTATCCCTATATCTATTTTTATATAATGTAACAGAATTCTTTTATTTTCTGAATTATTAAAAATTTTGTGATCGACTTAACTCTTTCAATTTGATCATTCATTTTTCTGATTACAATAAAAATGCATAATCATTGAAGGCAATTTAAAAATATTTAAAAGGCAAATATAATAAATAATAGAAAATTAAAAATAACCTTCAATCTCATGATCAACCAATAGCCACACTTTAGGTTTTTAGGGATGCCCCTCGCGGGTGCACGCGGGCACGCGCGTGTGTGTGTGTTTACAAGCAGTTTTACAGCCTCTTGTTTTTTGGCTTTGTCTTTAATATATCATGGATTTTTTAATCTCATGAAATATTCTATAAAATTTGAATATTAATTTGAATGTACTTTTTATAACTTATTATAAGGAAGTCATAATTATAAGGCTCTTATGCAAATGTTCATTTTAGCATGAGTTAAAACAGAAAAAGAAATATGTCATCAAAATGAACAATAGAAGAATCTTTAAATTTTAAGATGTCATAATATTCCATTATAAACCCATTTGTAGTTACCCCTAAGTTCTAGAAGAGACATATATACACAACTTTACCTACTTTTGGAGTTCTGAATGAAACACTACCCTCTTGATTTTCTGCAGTTAGGGAATTTAATATATATTTATTTACCTCTTCCAAATTAAAAAAAAATGTGTTATATTTTCCTGAGTCCTTCTATATTTGTCTAATGTTTTCTTTGTTTTTGTTGTTGTTGCCTTGACCACGAATATCACATTAATTTAAAATAAAATGCTTGATGAGTGACCTTCATCTTTCAAATTCTGATTTTTCTGAATAGTTTCTCAACAGTAGATTTTGACTGCAAATAACAACAATAAAACCCTCGTCTAGGTAGATTTTTTTATTATTGTGGTGGTGGTAGTTGTTTCTGTGTTTGTTCTGCCTAGATATTTGTAAGATTGTATCTTTAACTTAATTATGCAAAAAATTGTTCAGATGTGGTTCTCTTGTCATCGAAATTGCTTGAAAGAATATAACTAATTTCATCTACACAATCAGATTCTTCCTTTCTTCTCCTCCTCCCTCTTTTCCTCCTTCTTTTTCTCTTTTTCTCCTCTCTCTCTCAAAACTTTGAATTATAGTTTTTTAATTTTTATTGATTTATACAGTGAGAAAAGGAGAGGGAGAAAGAGACAAAGAGAGTGAGCAAGAGAAAGAAACATCAATTTGTTATTCTACTTATTTATGCATTCATTGGTTGATTCTTGTACATGCCCTGATTTGGGATCAAATCCACAAACTTGGTCTATTAGGATTACACTCTAACCCGCTGACCCACCCAGCCAAGGCAATTGCCAAAAATTTTTAAATTTATATTTTTATTATTAGATTTCGCCTATTTTATCTGGCTTACACCTGGAGAGCATCTACAGCATTTAGACATTAAATATTCTGTGTCTCTTTAATATTATTATTTGTATTAATTTCTTCTTTTCTTCATTATTTTAGGAGAACATACAAGTTATATTTTCACATCACTCATTTTTCTTTTCCTTTTTTCTGTTATGCTGACTGGGTAACTTTTTCTATGCAGTTTTATTCTTCTGCTGAATTTCAGTGCCAATATCTCTCAGTTTTGGCACCCACCCTTCTTTTTATTGTTATTTTAAATCTCATTTTACTTGCTTTATACATCTTCTTGATTTTTTTCTTAATCTGATTTCTTTTAATAACTGTCTCTTCCCATTTTATTTACCATCTTTACTCATCCTATTGTGAACATCAGAAAGGGCTGTTATTGTTCATTCTCTCAGTTGATCAGTTTCAGAGATCTGCTTTTCTCTCTGATTTTTCAGAATGTTTCTTCTGTATTTGCATTATTTGTTTCATAAATCTCATCTTTTTAATTCTTCTACTCATCTTTAAAAATGCAAAAATGATGGTTTCCAGTACAGGTGATGAGGATCTTCCTGGGCTCCATTCACGGTCCCCTTGACTTTAGAAAGTCCCGTCGAGAAGCCAGTACGGGGAGGATGACAGAGGGCCCAACCCTCAGCCATGCATTGTGTCTCTCCTGCACTCACCTTGTGTAACCTCTGGGCTGAAGAACTATCTTCTCCAGCTTTACTGTTGACTTCCTGGGTTCTCTGAAATTAGAACATATTTTTTAAAGCTACATTATGCATATCTCAGTATTTACTCATTACTACCTCATATAAAATATCTTGCTAACATTTAATAAAATTAAGCATAGCATCAAGAGTTCTCTCTCTCTCTCTCTCTCTCACACACACACACACACTTTGACTATATTTTCTTAGCATCAGGATATCCAAAATGTAGTACTTGCACAATAGAAGGATGGTTAACTACCTTTATTGTTGATGTTTAAATAGTACTGTTTTTTAAATAAATGTTTTATAGCATAGAGGTACCATAACTTTCAATCTAAGGACTAAGTAAGCATTCTCCAGCATTTTGACAGGTTATTTCCAAAGTTTCTTTTAGCTGGTTTCTATTCCTAATAATCCTGTAGTAAACACCAGCTTACCTGATCAGAGCGTGGGTCCTGATTGGCTATTTCCTTGAGAAGGCCTCACTAGATTGAAAGGTAAGGCACACTTATGAGTCTGTTCATATTGCCCTGTTGTTTTCAAATGGGCTCTCCTGGGTTTTAAAGGCATCAGCAAAAATGAGCTTTCTTGTTTTATTGCAAAATTGCTATACTTAAAAAAGCAATTTCAAACATCTTTTCTTCTTTTCCCATGAGAGATTAAGGATCCATCATTTTGCTTTTGCTTTCTTGTTCTCATTTAAGAGAAATATTGTCAGGGCAAATAAACATGAATACATCTACCAATTCTGGTAAAAATCCTTTCTTACTACTGGTTTCCTATAGTTTAGACAAATTTTCACAGTAATTTATATGAGCCGTTGAGGACTACGACCTTGATAAGAACAGCCTAATGCTGAAAGGTCATTAAAACAGTACGGTATTTGGAGAAATTGTGTTGCTATTTTGAATCTGGGAAAACTAAAGTCAAACACACAAGTCTTAAAATCTAAAGGTGAAAACAGGAGACCCATTTTCCATCAGTCACTAACCTCATCCAAACCATTCTGTACTCTGATTTCTCCTCTTCCCATGTTTTGTTTACTATATCAATCTGTTTGTCAGTCAATCTAGATTAATGTGCTAATTGGTACTTAATTTTTTTTTAAATTGCAAGAAAAGTCCTCGAAGCTGCTTTTGAACATGAAGGCCATTTATTCTCAGCACTCTCCAGGTCACACAGTAGGTTTCTACTCCGTGGCTTGGAAGTACAATGGGTTTATAATCATTGAAGTTATGTGTTTCAGCTGACACACACCGGAAAGCCAGAGGGAATCTATCATACTTTTCAGGACACACTATTTAGGAGACAGCTTTGGTGGAGCAGATTCAAAGATTAAGTAAGTGTTCATTGGAAATAAAAAACAAGGATATTCTTGGATGGTGGATAGATGGATAGATAGATAGATAGATAGATAGATAGATAGATAGATAGAAAGAAAGAAAATTATATACATGTTTTCCATTTCATAGATAAAATCCAGACAGGGAACCAGCAAAGTTTTGAGTTCCTCACTTAACACAGCTTGCACTGTAAAATAGAAGATTAGAAATCCAGATCTGTTGAATTGAGCTGATATTTTATTTTCAGCATAATATTTTTTCAGATAATTGTCACAGTCTCCAGAGAATTACACATCTCGAATACCAGAGGTAAACAAAATAAATGAACAACAACAAAAAGCTTTGTGTGCTATTGTACTATGTTCTTAAATTAAAATCTAGGTAGAAGTATTATGTTCAGTTTCTCGCTTAGAGAAGAAACATAAATTGATTCTTGCCCTTATTCGATCCTTACTATGGATCTTGGCTTGGTGTAAAGGTCTGGACCTTTGGGGAAAAGGCAACGTGTCTGTCATGTCAACGCCTGAAGTTTGGGCTGTTTCAAATACAGAGGGAATGTTGTGCCCCATAGACTTTGTGGTTTGTCCTGTTGTCTGAAACAGAAAGTAACAAAGTCCTTAATTTGAAGCATGGGCCCCAGATAGGGCTCAGTTACAGAGCCTGTGCAAATTTAAGCTGCTGGTGGAACAGAGATCTTTTTGACACACTATTTTTCTCTCATCTGTTAGGACAAGGGTCTCAAGGTCTCTGCAGTTCTTACTAAATGCTATTTCTGTAAAATGCTAAAATTTATGCCAGTATTTTGCAGATGCCATTGAAATTAGGATGAACTCGATAGGAACCCAACCCCGTAAGTGCGGCCAACTGCAAAGAAGAGATCAGTGTGTGCCTGAATATTGTGTGTTAGCAATGGCGGCTAAGCCTCCCTTTGGGGAGACAGAGTTTTGGATGTGAATTCTCTGTCTCCTTTACTTTCTGCTAGTAAATTAAACTACCTAATGACAACCACTTCTCATTCTTGAATAGACCACCCAAATGGTGTACCCCTTGGGTTTGGTAACACAATTTTCCCCTAATTCAGGACCAAATTGAATTACTTTATGTTGGGTGTTAATGAGTACCAACCTATGATTCTTTCCTTAAACAGAGAATAAAAATAATAGTTTCAATTCAGGTAAGGATATAAAAAGAAACTATTCTGATAAAAGAATACCCAGTTTAAAACTTGTGACTTTTCTTATTGTTGTTCAAGTACAGTTGCCTCCATTTTCTCCCAATAATTCTCCCCCATATCCCACACCCCCCACCTCCCACCCTCAATCCTAACCCCTTTGGCTTTGTCCATGGGTCCTTTATACATGCTCCTTGATGACTCTTTTTTTTTTTTAATATTTTATTTATTTAGAGAGAGGGGATGGGAAGGAGAAAGTGGGAGAGAAACATCAATGTGTGGTTGCCTCTCATGTGTCCCCTAGTGGGGACCTGGCCCGCAACCCAGGCATGTGCCCTGACCGGGAATCAAACCGGCAACCCTTTGTTTCACAGGCCTGTGCTCAATCCACTGAGCTACACCAGCCAGGGCTCCTTGATGACTCTTTTCCCCTGTTATACCTCTCCCCTCTCCCCTCTGGTTACTATCAGTCTGTTCATTATTTCAGTGTTTCTGGTTATATTTTGCTTGCTTGTTTGTTTTATTGATTAGGTTCCACTTATAGGTAAGATCATAGGATATTTGTCTTTCACCGCCTGGTTTACTGCACTTAGCAGAATGCCCTTCAGATCCATCCATGCTATTGAGAAGGATAGGAGTTCCTTCTTCCTTTCTTCTACATAGTATTCAATTGTGTAAAAAATGGGCAAAGGACCTGAACAGACAGTTCTCCAAGGAGAACATACAGAGGGCCCAGAGACATATGAAAGGATGCTCAGCATCACTAGCCATCAGAGAGATACAAATTAAAACCACAATGAGATACCACTTCACATGGGTCAGAATGGCCATCATAACCAAATCAACAAACAACAAGTGCTAACGAGGTTGTGGAGAAAAGGGAAGCCTAGTGCACTGTTGGTGGGAATGCAGACTGGTGTAGCCACTGTGGAAAACAGTGTAGAATTTCCTCAAAAAACTAAAAATGAAACTGCCTTTTGACCCAGCAATTCCACTGCTGGGATTATATGCTAAAAATCCTGAAACACTAATTCAAAAGACCCTCTGCACCTCAATGTTCATAACAGTACAATTTACAATAGCCAAGTTCTGAAAGCAGCCTACGTGCCCATCAGTAAATGAATGGATCAAAAAACTGTGTTACATGTATAACTTGTGACTTTCTATGAGAGTCTAATGGGGCAACTTTGAAAATAAGGACATTTTATATTTCAAGTTTTCAGAGTTCAAATGGCCAGAGCTAGTTCATAGATGCAAAAAAAAAAAAAAAAGGTGGGTGCTCTTTGTCATCTCTTCAGGATTCCATCTAGCTCTACATGTATTCTACTGCTTAAAATCACGAGTTTTCTATTGCTCTAAGTCCAAGCCATTTAGCACCACAGACATAGTCTTTTGTAATTCAACTTTTCAAAACACCACAGGTTGATGTTCTATCACTTACCCACAGATGTCTGCATGTTAGTGTGAAACCTGAGGACTCAAAAGGGCTACCGGTGGCTACCTTCCCAAACCCCACCCCCTTCCCCCCCAAAAAACTCAGAGTCTAACAGCCCTTTCTCTGCTGGGGGGCCTCACAGGCAAACTACACAGAAAAGCCACCGGCCGCGCTGTTTTGCCATCTCAACCAACCTTTGTAAAGGAGTTCCCGGAGTTTTATTTTAACCAATGGGGCTGAGGCTTTCCCCATCCAATTGGAACTTCATAGCTCTGACCAATCAGAGTGGCTCTATTCTGACCAGTCAGGGACCAGACAGAGACTTCTGTCTATATAAGCCAGCTCCTCTTTTGCTCAGAGAGTGCACTTTCCATGGGAGACTGAAGAACTGCATTTCCCTGGAGGGAGCACACTGATGCCACAGAGGAGAGTGAAGGACTGTCGCTGAGCCAGCTGAGATATTTAACTGAAGAGGGGCCTAGCCAGGGAGGATGGGGTGGGGAATGGCAGCCTCACTACCATCCTGTTTTTCACACATCCGCGGTGTATGTAGCACTCTGGAGCTTTTTCACAGCCATACTATATTACCAGCTGAGCTGTTGGCACTACCTTTTCCTTCTTTACCGCACTCTAAGTTGGGGATTCCTGTCAGCTTTTGAACTGGCACCAATGGCCATTGGTGGGCATGATTCACACCACACAACACGTTATTTCTTTCAGAAACATCTGTGCTTCCTATCTACCTTCTTCTTCTTTCTCCTTCAAGACTAACATGCAGAGGGCCTAGGTAAAAATTAAGCTCAACCTAGGTAACATCAATGCCCATTCACCAGGACTGGTTGTAAGCCATGCAGGAGCACCATCTCGTAGTTCACCTTGATCCTTTTAATGAAAAAAGAAAATGAATTTAACTGAGAGGAAGGGTAAGGCTAATACTACTAGTTGCCTCCTCAAGTTTTATTTTCTTCTTGCTAATTAACAGTGCTTTAATTCTATTCCATGTAATCACGGACCCAGCCCTTCAGCTTTTCTCATTTTTTTTCCTACTTAGAATGCAGACACAGAGGTTCTGAATGTAAAGCAACCATTTGGCAGCCAAGAGGTGACTACCATGAGCCAAATGTCTGTGTGTGTAGCTGAGAGAAAGGACAGAAGATTCCGACTGGCATCACCGAAATGCCACCAGTCCTGATTCATCCAATTGGAATTTTTGTTTATAGGGATAAATCAGTTCCTGTTTGAGAGATTCAGTTACTGGAACTGAATACGTTACTGATACAAAGGGCTCAACAGGAATTTGGATATTATAATTTTTAAAATTGTCAACAATTTCCCCACTGATTTTTTTATAGTCACCACCAATTTGTTTGCTCTGCTACCCCTCATCCTCAGATTTCCTCAACACCTACCTCCCCCTCATTCCAAGTCCACTCAATTGTCAGTATTTAATCTCCACATGAGCCCTAGTCTTTCATCTAATCCAGGCTAGGACTTGTTTTTCTTCCTTCAGTCTCTCCCAGGTCCGGGAAACAATTTCCTGATCCTGCCCTAAGTTCCTCACCTCATCCCTCTACCTCAGGTAAGAAGCACCTGCCTCTGTCTTCCTCTGACACATGGGTCCTTCGATCATTTTGACAAACTTGATCTTCTTCTGGCCAGAGAAGGGATCAGACAGACTGAGGGGTAAAAAAACAATTCCAATCATGCTGGAACTGGCTGTCAACTCAACGAACATTTAATGGCTATAATAACTTGTATTTAGAATAGACTGATTTATCTTCCTTTTCAAACTTGTGAAATTCTATGTTGGAGGTCAGTTGTCCTCTAGCCTATGGTAGAATAATGATTCTTTACAGCTTGCTGGATGACTCTATCTTCATTTTAAGATGAAGGGCTATTTCAGGAACTGGTTCAGTGACAAAAGTGATCTTTTGCTAATTTCAAAGATAGCCTCAAGCAGTCAAAATAATTTCGTAAGTTTTCATCAAGAGCTATAACTCTGACTTGAACCTTTCATTAATAATGGCTCCAATGATTGAATTAACACATCTGGAACAAAATGCAAAGGGACAGTACTTCAGAAAATATATTTGAAGAACTAGCAGCCATGTTGAACTGTAGAATAGTGGTTTATAAATTTTTATAATTTACAGATTGCTTTAGAAGTTAAGCCACTGACATGGCTACCTACTGGTTTGCCTGTGCCACACACACACTTTTCTGAAGGAACTACTTCTTTCTGAAGCTGCAAATGATTATAGACATTCCTGGGAGCAACAGGGAGCCTTGATAAGCATGCACATTTGGGGGAAAGGGTAGTTCCTCAAGAAAAGTCTTGACAATGTGACTCCTTCTAATCAAAGATGACAGGATTAAAGATGGGTACTTGTTCCATACCAGGTGCATTAAAATCCTTTCCTGGGAATGTGGAATTAATAACTAAGGTATTTGAGTTGCAGTATAGATTTTTTTAATAGGAGAAGGAGAAGTAAAAATTCAAAAGTGATTGCGTCCAGGATCAGTGATAAGGGCTAAAAAGTAAAAAAGCTAGTTTTTAGAGAGGAAGATCAAACAATATTAGATATCCGGAAAGAATCATAAATGAGGAACAGAGATAAATGATTTCCCAGTCTCCACATAGTATCCCAGCCTTCCGTTACAGTCCATCTCTGTCCTTTAATTCACAACCCTGACAGTATTTGCAATGTCCTTATACCTTCATAATAAATTCACTCTCTTTGCCCAATTTGATTCCACTGGATTCTTTGACAGACAGAGTAAGTTTCTTTCTATAGCAAATGCCCTTAAAGCAAAGTTTATGGAAAAATGTTTTGTTTCAATAAGCAGGACTATTTTCCCTCATTCACTTATTGAAAAAACTATTTTGATAAACTAATGTACTGTGTTTTCAGGCAGTCACAGCTGAATCACACAGGAGTTCCGCAATCAAGGAACACATGGGGAGATAATACCTGTATCACAATAGACAGGCACATGTGCAAGGCTGTGAGGGCCATGAAAGGTATGGAACCAGCATGCTGTGGAAGGAGATTCTTTCCTGCAGTGATCTAAGAAGACTTCAGGCATGGCGAGAACTTCAGTTTGCATGTGACCAATGAGCATCATTTGGGTATGTGAGTTTAGGAGGAAAGGAACTGTTGGTAGAGAGAATGTGAACATGACTGAAGACAGAAGGAAGGGAGGCACACAAGCAACAGTTCAGCTTCACTAATATGAAAGGCTGGTAAGCAGATACAGAGATTGAGATTAGAAAGGTAGATATGGGCCAGATTAATGGAGAGTTTTAAAATTTATGTAATAAATTTAAACTTCATCATGTTAGCCATGAAATCAACAAAGATTTCTGAGCCAGGAAACGATGTCAAGAGTGACTCAGGAATGAATCAAGGGGCACTTCAGAGTGGGCTACAGGAAAATGGGGGATGCCAATCAGAATGCTAGGTCAGTGCCCCGTTTAAGTGGTAATAAAGACTGGAAAAGAAAGAATTTTCTTCAGCAGCATTTTGATGGTTTTAACATCCCTAAGAAAGAGTGACTTTTGGAGGGTCTCAGTCAAGTAGGCAGCAGAGCTGCTTCAGGAAGAGGCTGAGGGGGTAGCGGGCTTGGCCCCAGGGTTGGGAGCCATGGATGCACTGTTAATGTCTGGGAGCTTAGTTGCCAGAGCAGGGCTGTGCAGGAATTGTCTCATAGGAGATCAATGAGAACACGAAGGGAGGCAACAGAGGCAGAGTTTTTCTTACAACAGAACAATTATAAAGTGAGGGGATTAAGAAAGCAGGGAGAAATTAGACTGTAGACATAGGACACAAATCCATATTCAATTAATATTTCTTAATTGCCTGTAGAATCCCAGGTATATTCACAAATGAAATCACATTTGAATGTTATCTACATATTATAGACTACGGAGGTTGAGAAACTTGACGAAAATAAGCCTATTTTAAATGGTACAACTTCAACACCAGGTTTAATGGTGTCTTCATTTTTTATTTTAATCCTTTGTATCATATCACACTACTTCTCACCAAAATTAGGAGAGGTGAAGAGGCATAAACATGGAGGCAGACTATGTGTTAATAGGAATGTTGGTTCCGTGGAATATCCACCTTAAACCAGTTTCTTCAAATGCTGAACCCAGATCAAAGTAATTTCCAGTTAGGCCACTGGCTGTTAACAATATCCATTACATGAAATTAATGAATAAATGCCAGAGGTAAGAAATTGCATATTTTGATATTGTGACAAAATCAATAAAATGCAACTTACCAGCTGTTTTACTCAGTTTCATAGCTTGTTTATTTTGTGACTATTCATTTGAGAGTAGCTACATCTGAAATATGAGAATAACAGGCCAGTGGCCATTCATGTATTATAAATGCTAAATTCCAGAAGTGTATGACATCTACATGAATATAAAACAAATTTATTGTAATTAATGTTATTACCATAAATAAGAAATAAATACGTAGCATCTAATATGTAAATACAAAGCAAAGCATGCAATTTCTCTTTTTCAAATTAATCTCAAATTCACATTAATATGATTTGTGTTATTGTAATATATACTATGCTTCTGGAATCAGAGTGGGAATGATTAGTTCTTTATGTGACCTTAAAAACAAATAATATGCTAACAGGATCATAAATATCAACTAAAATTAATTTCTATTTCTGATATTCTTATATAGCTTCCTGCATTTGAACTTTGAATGGTAATATAATGGATGAAAATAAGCACGTTGGCCATGGCATATTAAAATGTCAAAACAGAGGACACCTACAGTCATAGTTCAAGGAATGGATCATAGATCACAGAATGTTAAAGGGAGAAAGGACCTTGGAGGTAATTCAGTTCAATTGCTTCATTTGTAAGTGAGGGAAGGGAAGGGCGGAGACTCTGGGGACTTCTCCAGGGTTCAATGCACAGTCACAAAATGGCAGTGCCGTGAACCCAGTTCAGACCTCCTGACTTCAGTGCACTGTTCTTTTTGCTGCATCAAGCTGCCTAGAGAATCATTGTTCATCATCTTAAAATGCTACCTTATTATTTGCATTAGCAGGTGAAAAAATAATGAGTATGTCGTTTTTACTTTTTAAATGAGAAGAAAGCACTTCCATTATCCACAACAAAATATTATTTACCATAACCTGAGCTCAGATGATAGTCTGCTTTCTTCTGCATCCTACAGCTAACACACTTTGTAGACTTAATCACATTTGCTCACACTGATGATCTTTTTAAATGAGCTGAATTTTTTAAAAAATAAATAATTTGACATAGTTATTAATTTTCATGGTACAAAAAAGGAAATTGTTACAAAATTGGAATTTTAGCAAATTTGGACATTAACACTTTTTTTCTATCCATGTATAATTTATGAAAAGAGAGGCATAGGTCTTAGGTGTACCATTTGATGGGTTCTGACAAGAGCCTACACCAATGTAATCCATACCTAGATCAACATACAGACTATTTGAACATCCCAGAAAAATCCTAGTGCCTTTCCCAGGCAATAAATTCACCATTTTCCCATGGAGGAAACAAATATTTTGTTCATATTTTGATTAAACAAGTTGTCTTTATTTTCAGCAAATTGTAGGAATTTTTGGTCCACTCTGGATATAAGTTCTTTGTCATATATATGCATGCAAATATTTTGTGCCCATCTGTGGCTTATCACATACTTACTGAGCAGTGTCTTTTGATAAGCAGGAAGTGTTTAATTTTGATGAGGTACATTTTAACCATTATTTATAGTTATTGCTTTCTTTGTCCTAAGAAATATTTGTGCATCTCAAGGTATTAAAAATATTGTTCAATGTTTTCTTCTGGAAGGTTTATAGCTTTAACTTTTATGTTTAGTTCCGAGATGCATCTCAAGTTAAATGTGATACATGAAGTGAGGTATGAGGCAAGGTTTCTCGCCTATATCACAATTCCTTTGTCCCAGCACCAATTTTTGAAAAGACACTTCTTGCCCCATTGGATTAGTTTGGGGTCTTAGTTACAACTTCACATTGAATGGGTGAGCTCACTTCTGGACTCTCAAACCTACTCCATTACTCCACTATGTGTCTCTCCTTAGGTCAAAAGCATACCATCTTTTTTATCTTTTTATGTCTTCAAATCATTTGTAAGTATTCAAACTTTGTTGCTGTTTTTTTTAAGGTGTCTTTTTAAAAAAAAAAACTTCAAGTCTTTGTATTTCCATGTAAATTTTGGAAGCAACTTGTTTCCATTTAAAAAATAAGTGGGATTTGATTAGGACTGCATTGAAAGTTCAGTTTGGGAAGGATTGATATCTTAATAATTCTGAATTTTCCAAAATATTTAAGTATTATCTATCTCTGTATTTGTCTTCTTTAATTTCTCTTAGTAGTGGTTTGCAGTTTTTAGTATATAAGCCTTGTAATTACTTAATGTTAAGTTTATGTTAAGTACTTCATGTTTTCTAGTACCAACGCAAATAGTAAATAATCAATTTCCATTTATTCAAGGCTACCATATAAACTGACTTTGTCGCCTATTATTTTCCTAAATTCACTTAATAGTTCAAGTAGCTGCTTTGTAATTGCTTAGAATTTTTGTATATGCTGTCATATTGCCTATAAAGGCAGCTTTACTTCTTCCTTCCGATCTACATGACTTTTTTTTTCTCGTTTTATTTCACTGGCTTCGGAGTAGAAGTGGCGAAAGCAGAAAGCTCAGCCTTTTTCTTGATCTCAGGGCAGAAGTGTTGTCATTCATCATCAGATATGATGCTAATAAAGTTTGTTCTTGGATGCTCTTTATCAAAATGAAGTCTTTTTCTCTTCCTAGTTTAGAGAAAATTTTGATCTAAATGAGTTGGGAATTTTGTCAAATGTTTTCTGTACATTTATTGTGGTATTTATATATGTTCTAGATTGTTCTGAATTCCTCTGTTAAAGTTGCCCTTTGAAGGCTGAACTGCATAATGGGACAACCCACTGGTGTGTGCGTGCATGTGTTTGCATGTGGATGACGCTACTGCTACATCCCATAATTCATAACTTTTGGCCATTATCACTCATCTTAAAATGTTTTGTATTTTTTCTTTTTGATGATTTTTCTTTACCCCACAGTTTCTTAAACCTGGGTTGCTTAGTTTCCAATTACTTTAGGCTTTTCTAGATGTCACTTTTAAATTGATTTGTACCTTAATGCCACAGTGGTAAGAAAATGTGCGCAGTGTAATTTCAATCTTTGGAATTCCAACTTTTTAAATAGCCCAAAATTTATTTAGTCGTAGTGAATTTTCTGTGTGTATGAAAGCAATTACCATTCTGCAGGTTGTTAGATGCAGGGCTCTATAAAGGTCAACTCAAGTTGATTGATAAAGCTTTTCAACTTGTTTATGTTCTTACCAACTTTTTTCTCCATCAGTCCCATTGTTTACTGAGAGTGGAGTTTTAAAATCTCCAGCTATAACAGCAGATTCACTTGTTTTTCCTTTACCTTCTGTCATTATTTGCTTTAATTATGTTAAAACTCTGCTACTAGGTACATACATAGTTGTTATTGTTAGGACTTCTTGATGAATTATTCTTTTTATCATTATGAAATGTTCCTGTTTATCTCTAGTAATAGCCCTTTCTCTGAAATCTATCTTCTCTGATATATTAATATAGCTACTCTATCTTTCTTATAATTAGTATTTGCATGGTACTTTTTAAAATTGTTTAATTACAGTTGTCCCCATCCCGCCCCCGCCCCTCATTGTGCATGGTACTCTTAAAAATATATCTGTTTTTATATTTACTGTGCAGATCATGTAAGCAGAAAAAAAATTTAATTTAGCATCTTAATTCTATCTGGTAACCTTTGTTCTATAATTAGAGTTTAGCATACTCACATTTTTGTAAAGTAACTATTCAGTTATACCTCCGCATTAATTTTGGTGGATATTGTAGGAATTGTAATCATAACCACGTAAGAGTAAATATTGTAATAGTCTGAGTAAGAGTAAATATTGTAATAGTTCTTCTCTTAAAACTATAAATGTTGCAATGTTATAGATCCATTTCCTCCCTCACCACATTCCTCATAATATAGTTGTCATGTGCAATGCATCTAAATCATTGTATACCTCACAATGCTGTGTGTTCATTTAATCTGTCCTAAATATTTTCAGAAATTAGCATAAAAATTGGGCTTTTTATATTTTCCTAGCTAGTTATCATTTTTGACAATCTCAATTCTTTCCTAAAATCTGAGTGTTGGTATTATTTTATTTCATAAGAAAGAGATTTCTTTACCATTTTTTCTAGTGCGGGTTCACTGAGGATAATTATTTTCCCTATGAAAATGTCTTTTTGTTTGTTATTTTCTCAATGGGTAATGTGTTGGTTGTAAAATTTGGGGTGGGTACTTCTTTTTTCCAAAGCACTGTAAAGATGTTTCCTCTCTGCCTTCCGATCTTCATTTGTCCAATTATTGTTCCCTCTGTAATGTGTTATCTTTCTTTGGCCATTGCTTTTCTAGGGTTTTTAGAAACTCCCTTGTAAAATTTTCAGTCATCGTTTTCTCTTTATTTGTCTGTGTTGCTGTTTGATACTTTTCTTGAATTTATAACTTACCTCTTTTCCAGCTGTTTCTCTGGTGATGAGCAGGATCGCACTTAGGTTTTCAGTAGTTTCTCTTCAGTACTAACTGGTGCGTGATGCCAGTTGTACATGCACAGTGCCCCTGTGCATGTATTTTAGGCACACGAGGATTCTCAGAGACTCAGCCTTGTCAAATGGCGGAAAGAGCGCCGTAGCACACGAAAAACAGACTATACTCTTTCATTGGCTCTGTACCTGCTTGGATTTGTGATTTGGAACAAGTTACCCCTCTGGGTCTTAGTTATCATCATGTGTAAACGGAGGGGTTTGGATTTGCAGAACATACAGTTCTCTTTTAGCTTATCAACATAGGTCTCTCTTTCATGCTAAAAGGGGTATCTGGGTCCACATTATAGAGTAATGCATGCATGCCATTCAATTTACCGTATATTTGTTATCTACTATGCTTAGGCACTGGAAATACAAAAACAAACAAGAAGACAATCCCTTCTTAAGTCTCGCACAGTCTAATGAAGAGACCTGTCAATAACTAGTTAAAACTAACAGGAAAGTTGAAATAATTTAGTTCAATAGTGGGCACTATTGAACACAGAAAGAAGGGAGAAGTGAAAGGTGTCTGGGGTGTCTGCGTGCCTCAGAAGAAGGAGCACGCAAACTGAGTCCACAAAAGGGTGAAGAGTTCTCCAGGCAAATATACTGGTGTAATGGTGGGAGCAGATCTATGAGCAGAGTGAAACTACAGAAAATGCAAAAGGCACCTAAAAATTGTTAGTATTCCGATAACTACAGGCATTTTTAAACAATAAGCTCTTAGTACATGTGTAGTTACATGGGAGCACATGGAGCTGAGAAGTCAGGAAGTGTCAGCTCTAAAGGGCCTTTATACTAAGGAGCTTCGATGACATCATGTAGATCAGTGGTCTCCAGAATTTTTAGACATACTACCTTTAGGTAAAATTCATGAGCATACAATTAAAATTCTGCAAGACAAAAAAAACCTTTTGAAGAATTTATTAAGGCACTTGATACAAATGAATATATAGAAATCAATAGTCTGTAGATTTCAAAACAACAATCAATTGGAAGATATGATGGGAGGCTTCAATACCAAAACAGTACCAAATACCTAAGAATGGTCTGAACAGGAAATGAAGAAAGTTTTCTAAAGTATGACTGGGGACACAGAGTATTTGAACACATAGAAAGGTGTGCTTGCTTCTTTAATAAAAAGATTTAACATCATCAATTCCCTGAAGTTAACTGTTAAATTTAATTCTTCCTTAATAAACATACCAATAAGATTTTTCTTTTTTAATAGTTTATTTTACTGTGCTAAGAACACTTAAAGTGAGATTTGCCCTCTTAATAAGCTTTTAGGAGTACTGTCCAGTATCATTGACTTTATGTACAATGTTGTATAACAGGTCTCTAGAACCTTTCATCTTAACTTAAAATTCAAGCCTGTTGATCTGATTAGAAACTCCCCATTTTCCCTTCCCACTCAGCACCTGGAAATCAGCATTCACCCTTCAATTCTATGTATGTGTTTATTTTAGCTACCTCATGTAATTGGAATCCTGCAGTACTTGCCTTTCTGTGACTGGCTTATTCTCCGCAGTACATGTGTTTAAGGTTCATCCATGGTTTTTGCATATTGATCACTTCCTTTTTTATTATGGCTGAAAAAATATTCCATTATATATACACACACACACACACACACACACACACCACATTTTATCTATTCATTCGTTGATGGACATTTTGGTTGGTTCCACATCTTGACTATTTTGAATAGTGCTGAAATAATCAGAGTGCTAATGTCTCATTGAGATCCCGACTTCAGTTCTTTTGGATAAATACCCAAAAGTGGAATTGCTGGAACATATGGTAGTTCTACTTGTAATTTTTTGAGGAATCACCATTCAATTTTTCACAGCAGCTGGTTCAAATGTACCGTTCTGAATTCTCACCTAAAACGTACAAGGGTTCCAATTTCTCTACATACTTGCCAACACATGTTGCCTTCTTTTTATAATATCCATTCTGACAGGTATGAGATGATATCTCAGTGTAAGTTTGATTGCATCTCCCTGATAATTAGCAGCACTAAGCATTTCTTATACCTGTTGACTGTGTGTATGTGTGCTTTGAAGAAATGCTATTCAAGTCCTTAGCCAATTTTTAAAATCAGGCTATTAGGTTTTTTTGTTTTTTTTTTTGCTTTTGAGTTAGAGGAGTTTCTCATCTATTTTTTAAATCAATCCCTTATGAGATATATAGTTTGCAAATATTTTCTTCTGTTTCATAGGTTGCCCTTTCACTCTATTTTTATTGTTATGCATTAATTTCTTACTTTAATATGATATCACTTGTCTATTTTTGCTTTTGTTGCTTATAGTTTTTGTTTTTGTTTTATATCCATTAAATTATTGCTGGAATTCAACCCCAAGTTCAGCCAAACTCCAAGCAGCATGGCCTTAATCACTATGTGGATTGTCACTCATTTAAAGAACAAATAGAAAAAGAAAGGGACAGTGCTACACTTGTCACCAGGCATGAAGAGAGCTCAGAGAGGAAAAAATGGAGGCTCGGTCATTTGGCAGGATGTCTCTTTGTATTCAAATATCATGGGGTGGATTGGCTGGAAGCCCAAGCTTAGGAGTCAGACAGACTTCCACCACATCTTTCTTCGAAACACAATTTCTTGACCTCTGAAATAGGGATAAAAAGTAGTGTCATATACCTGTTATTACAACTAAATTAACTAATGTATGTACAGTGCCTATTAAATAAATTATAATTATTTTTACTATAGCTCTTTATTTGGTCTAACTGGAAAAAATGACATAGAACAGAATTATCAGGACTAGCATGAACACTGCATCGCCTCAGAGAGATAATTCTAAGTAGTTCTATTTATACATTGAAAATAATCTGTTTATTTAAATGTGCTTCTTTCAGAAAAAGCACTTTTATTTTGTGGTTTTAAACAACAAATGCATTGACAGCTAACAGTTGAGTAGTCTCTTCAAGCTTTCATAAATTTCAAACCAGATTTTCACTCTGCAAACTAATTGAAAAAATTCTGAAAAACTGCAAAGGCAAATAGGACGAAAAATCTGTAAGTATTTAAACAGGCTCTCAGGGCAACATTAAAAAGCACCCCCAGAATAAATCAAAACAATGCGATTACTTGAGATTGCTGTATATGTAAATAAAGAATCAGTCCTGAAGGACTGGATGGGTAACAAGTATTTCTCTATTTCATGTCTGCTGGCTCTGACCCTGGAAGCGCTCAGCTGGATCTAGTGTGCCTGTGGTGATGTCTAGGGAGACTACAGCTGGGCAGCATCATCGTGCTTGTGCATGGGAAGGAGGGATTCTCCCTCCTCCCGCTCCATCTGACATCTGCTAATGAGGTCCAGGGGATTGGCAGTGCAGAGCCCCGTCCCTTCTGCAGAGAAGGGACATTTGGCACAATGATAAATTGCTCACACCCAAGCTAAATAGACAGAAAGAGATTAAATGTAAGCAGTTGCACAGGAAAAAAAACAACAACATACATATGACAGCAGACATTAGAGTACCTCTTTTCTAGGATTACGCTGATGGAATACCATCCTGCCCATTAGATGTTTGCTAAGCAAACTTCCACTTGCGTCAATTAACAAAATATATATCTACAAGAATTAGGCTGTGGTCCAATGTGTAATTTTCTATTAAGTAGTGAAAGGACTTTTCTTAACTATGGTGAAATTAATGTCCTTTCAACGTTTGCTAAATCTGTATGTTTTTGTTTAAATACAATGGAGTAATTCAGCAAGGTATTATAAGATTTCATCTAGTGAGTTTAAAAGCTAATGCTGTCCAGAAAGCATGGATTAAAATTTCTCGAAGCTCTGTTTGCCATCCTGCCTAAATTATGCAGGCAGAGCTTATAACTATTAGGGCCTTTAGATCTTTTGATTGGAAACATTTTCAGATTTAGAAGAGCTTCATCGTTTGATTAAACTTTTTAGCTTAAAATAATTAGGGTCTCACTAACGTGTTTTTTGTGTTTTTACCTTAGTGAAGGCTGAGGAATTTAGCATAAAGATGCAATCTGGAAAAAAATTAAAAAAGAACTTCCTCCCTTTTCACTTAATTCCTAATAACAAAATTGCATAATACAGAACATAATGTTTAATGTCATCTTTTATTGGAATATGTCTGCTTCCCCAGAGACAATGCATCACTGCAAATAACTTTTTGAAACAAATCTCTGTAATATTTGAAGACATTCCTGTGAGGCTTTCTCTTCATCAGTTCCAGGGCAGCCATCACCCACCCCCGCCTCCGTCAAGGTAAGCAAACACATAAAACAAACAAAAGAACTATTTCTCTTTGACTTGTATTTTACTTGTCTGTTTTCTTTTGCAATTCTGAAATAAAACAAGCTTTGAGAGAAAAAGCTCACCTTGGATTTTATATTAAATGTTCACTCCTGAGCTACCCTTCGCTAGCTGTTCCTTTGAAATAACAAGGCAGTCTTAAAATCATTTGAATTGTTATTAATTTAGCAGTTGTGCAGTGATGGATATTTCAGATTGTTCACACATAAATCTCTTAAGACTGAAAATGTGCAGATGTCACAGCTTTGCATCCTCGGCTATCACTGAGCTTATTTGCACGAAGCATAATATTCTACAGCACGATTATTGATAATCAAGTGAACTGCCGTTAGGTAGTCCTTGATGAGGACTAATGGAGACTTCAGGCGGTGACAATGCTTTGTGAAAAGCTAATATAATTATTTCCAAATAAAATTCTTTTCAGAATATAGGCTTTGGTCTCTGTATTTTAACCACTACTACCCAAGCATAAATTCATTGCAACTTCTGAAGTCAGATATGGTTAATATTTCCCTGGTAAAAAAAAAGGGGGGGGATTAAAAATTTAGGTAGAGCAATAATTATGCTTAATTCTGTCAATATGCCTTCAAAATAAAGCAACCTCAGATTGTTATGTATATTCTTCTACCTTTGATTATAACACAACAGTTTACAGAAAAAAGGGGGGGCCATTTCATTAGCCCAGTGCATTCTGAAGGTATTTCAAGTCATTATTTTTATGATTAGACAGTGTGAAGGCCATTTTACCTTATAAGGATAATCAACAACAATTGCTGTAAGTTCAAAGTTGTGGAACTATCTGTGAATCTAAATTTTGTTCAAGGAAGTTCTAGCTAGGCAAGAGAGGAGATAAAACACATGGGCTTTCCTCATTAAATTCCCAACCGAGTAAATACTACTACATTACCAGCTCTGAATAATTAACTTCCATCCACTGTGCCAAAAATGATGCACTGTATTTAAAATGCATCTTTTCAATAAACACTCCTTGAAAGAAACCACCACAGAAATTATGACAGCTGTCATTGCACTAAACTTTTACTTACTCAAATCATTTTCTGAAAACCATCATTAGAATCAAATTAAAATAAAGCTGAGGTTTTCTGAATAAAACTGTCAAAGAAGATAAAAGTTTTTACACTGACAGTCAAGGAAATGATTTCTCCACTCTGTTGAGGTTGCATAATAGTGCAGTATATCTGAATGACTTATGGTCCATTAATGACAGATTAACAGCTGGAGGAGGGGAGATCTTTCCAAGAATAGTTTTCAAATGAATGAAACTTCAGACCCAGAGGCAATGGAAAATGCAAAGAGTAGGGAGCTGGGGAAGATGTGGGTAGAGGAGTCTTTTATAAGATCAGACTTTCATAATTCATTAAAATCACAGAAAATGACACAGTGCAATCTGAAATGAATTTTTCACATTCGCAGGGGAAAGAGGTCATGGTTAATACTAAGTCCTTGAAGATGACTACAAGAAGTAGAGAGCCAATGAGAGTACATCTGTGCAGCGTACCTGCAAGAAATAAGCCTTGCTAAGACAATACTCGCTTGAAGATTCTCCCTACATGGTTTTGCTCAGCGGGATCCTGGTCACATAATGAAGTACCAAGCACTCCGTGCAACTAGAATGAGGTTGGGAGGTGGGTGAGGATGCAGTGGGGAGTGCTGATATTAACAGAGTATTTTAGGTATAAAAATAATGTATTGAGATAGACTAGTCCCACATTCTAAAAGGAAAATTATATCATCTGTATATTTTAATAAAATAACATAAAGTAAATACTAAAAATTAGGACTGATAACTTATTTTAAGTTGATTCTTGTGTAATTTAATTTGTAACACAAAAGTAATTCATGCTTTTACAGATGTTGCAGGAAACCTAGAAAAGAAGAAGAAAGTAAAAATCACTTCCCAGTAATATTCTTATTTAAATTTTAGTCCATTTCCTTTCATTGTGTAATATATTTATTCATAAACTATTTTTTAATAAAAGTGAAATTGTGTGGATAAATATACATTACATTATGTTGTGAACATAATAACCATTTAGCCTATCTTTTGAAGTCAATGAACTATTTTGAGGTATATTCAGCAGCCTTTCCAATCTATTTATGACCAAGGCATATTTATCTTTGCATCTGGCCAGAATTGGATTTATGTGCTCAATACTCATGCTTAAGTATGTGACTCTACCTAAAAGGGAAAAGCAACTGGGGAAATTGTATATGATCTCAGAATCTAAAGATTCAACAATTACTGTCCTCTAGCTTCTGATGCCTTCTCGGGCTTCATCTTGCATTAACAATAGCTTCACTCTTCAATAAGAAAGAATTTCTGACATAGGTCACACAGAATCCTGGAACATGGCACCACTGCCACCAATAAAACTAATAACCTTGCTAAAACTTAAACAGGCTAGCCTGTAATGAAAAAGTATACTGTATTAGACTAATTACAATGATTGCAGAAATGCTAAAAAATGATTAAAATAGTAACCATTGGAATTAAATGTTTTTCTTTCGAAGTGATTAATTTTATTATAATAAATATTTACAGGATATATTTCTATAATTTGGAATAAAAGATAATAGTCATAAGATAAGTCTCTGACAGGGACAAAAGTTGCCAATGATTTCTTATGAAATTTTAGACTTTATGATATTACTGAAGTATAAGTAATAAGGCCTAAAATCTGTCTCATTTAAATCAAATCTTCCGGAAATAAAAAAGCCCTCCTTTATGCTCTTGAGCCTTGGTGCACTAACTTAAACGTTTACTGTGGTTTATTATTATAATAAATATTATGATGATAATCTCTAATTCCATGGCTCTGGCACAGTATTGTTTTTCACCTGCCTGATTATTTATTTATTTTTTAAAAAATTTATTTTATATATATTTTAAAAGATTTTATGTATTTTTAGAGTAGGGAAGAGAGAGAGAAAGGGAGAGAAACATCCATGTGTGGTTGCCTCTCACGTGCCCTCTCCTGGAGGCCTACCTGGCCTGCAACCCAGGCATGTGCCCTAAACTGGGAGTTGAACCTGACGATCCTTTTACTCACAGGCTGACACTCAATCCACTGAGCCACGCCAGTCAAGGCAATTTAAAATGCAAAATTATATAAAGTCATGTTGGTAGATAAACATAAAACCTATGAATGCATTTTTAAATTTGTATGTTACACAATATGTATTTTACAATTTTTACCTAATCTTCAAAATAATAACTTTAATGGATATATAATATTGCATAAAGGCAAAGTACCACAGTTTACTTATTCATTCCCCAGTTTTCAAACACTGAGCTTGTTTAAAATGTTTTAACTGGTTTGTGTTTTATTGATAAGCTTTTGCCCAATCTCATATTTTTTACTTTTTTATTTAGTTTGTTAATGTGTTATTCTAGTGAGCTACATAATTGCTTTTTGCTTAATATTTTTTAATGTTTTATTTATTTATTTTTAGACAGAGGGGAGGGGAGGGAGAAAGAGAGGGAGAGAAACATCAATGCGTGGTTGTCTCTCACGTGCCCCCCACTAGGAACCTAGCCCAAAACCCAGACATGTGCCCTGACTGGGAATTGAACCAGCAACCCTTTGGTTAACAGGCCAGTACCCAATCCACTGAGTCACACCAGCCAGGGCTAATTTTTCTTTTATTTTTTAAAAGATTTTATTTATTTACTTTTTAAAGTACACTTTATCGATTATGCTATTACAGTCCTCCCAATTTTTCCCTCTTTATTCCCCCTTCACCCCATACCCCCCAACCCTCCAGCATCACCCACTTAGTTCATGTCCATGGGTTGTACATATAAGCTCTTTGAATTCTGTTTCCTGTACCATTCTTAACCTCTCCCCATCTATTTTATGCCTACCAATTATGCTTCTTATTCCCTGTACCTTTCCTCTCCTATTTTTCCCTTTCCCTTCCATGTGATATCCATTTTTCTGATTCTGTTCCTGTTCTAATTGTTTCCTTAGTTTTTGTTTTTGCTGTTTTTTTAAAATATGAGTTCAGTTGTTAATAGTTGTGAGTTTGTTGTCATTTTACTCTTCATAGTTTTTGATCTTCTTCAATTTCTTAGATAAGTTCCTTTAGCATTTCATATAATAAGGGCTTGGTAATGGTGGACTCCTTTAACTTGACCTTATATGGGAAGCACTTTATTTGCCCTTCCATTCTAAATGATAACTTTGCTGGATAGGGTAATCTTGGATGTAGGTCCTTGCTTTTCATCACTTCAAATACTTCTTTCCAGCCCTTTCTTGTCTATAAGCTTTCTTTTGAGAAATCAGCTGATAGTCTTAGGGGCACTGCTTGGTAGGTAACTATCTCCTTTTCTCTTGCTGCTTTTAGGATTCTCTTTTTATCTTTAATCTTGGGCAACTTGATTATGATATGTCTGGGTGTGTTCTTCTTTGGGTCCAACTTCTTTGGGACTCTCCGAGCTTCCCAGACTTCCTGGGAGTCTATTTCCTTCATCATATTGGGAAAATTTTCCTTCATTATTTGTTCAAATAAGTTTTTAACCTCTTGTTCTTCCTCTTTTCCTTCTGACATTCCTATGATTTGGATGTTGGAATGTTTAAAGTTGTCCCAGAGGTTCCTAAGCCTCTCATTTTTTTTTGAATTCTTGTTTCTTCATTCTGTTCCAGTTGGATGTTTATTTCTTCCTTTTGTTCCAAATCATTGATTTGAGTCCCAGTTTCCTTCCCATCAATGATGGTTCCCTAAATATTTTGCTTTATTTCACTTTGGATAGTCTTCATTTGTTCCTTCATTTTGTGACTGAGCTCAGTCACTTCTGTGAGCATCCTGATTACCAATGTTTTGAACTCTGCATCAGATAGGTTGGCTATCTCCTCATCACTTAGCTCTTTTTCTGGAGTTTTGATCCATTCTTTCATTTGGGCCATATTTCTTTGTCTAGGCTTCTTTGTCTCAGTGTACCTGTTATGTGGTAAAGAGGCAGAGCCTTAGGTATTCACCAGGGTGGGGCAACCCTCTTTGCTGCTTTGTGGTGCTGTCTGTCGGGGAGGGGTCAGAGAGGGAACAATGTGGCTCATTTGCTTGGCTCTAGCCCCACTTTCCAATGAACTCTCGTGTGAGACTGGGAGTTTCTCCTGCTGTGGCAGCCCCTGGTGTAGTTTACGGCTACCTTTGAGTCTTAGTTTCCCGTTCAGCCAGCCCTGCCTTGCTTGGGCAGTCTTTTGCCTTGCCTCAGGACCTCTCAGCCTGCCCCACCCATGTGGTCCTCCGCCTTGTGGGGGGTCCTCTCTGCCTGCCCAGCTGCCAGTCTTCCTCCTATCGGTCTGGTTGAATGTTTCTTTAATTCAAGGGTGTCAAACTCATTCTCACCAGGAGCCACATCAGCCTGTGGTTGCCTTCAAAGGGCAGGAATAATTTTAGGACTGTATAAGTGTAACTACTGTATAAGTGTAACTACTGTATAAGTGTAACTGTTAAGGAGTTGAAATTACATTCGGCCCTTTGAAAGCAACTGTGAGGCTGATGTGGTCCCTGGTGAAAATGAATTTGACATCCCTGCTTTAATTCCTTGGTTGTCCGAGTTCCATGCAGTTTGATTTTCTGGCACTTCTGGTTGTTTATTGTTTTTAGATTGGTTGTTATCCTCCTTTTGCTTGTGTAAGGAAGCAGAGGGTTTCTACTTATGCCTCCATCTTGGCCGGAACTCAGGGCTAATTTTTCGTCATATCTAAAAAGATTTTTTAATTTCTACAGCCTTCGTTTTTATACCTGAAAAGGTTACTTTAGTTATACCTTCTACTATTTTCCCATATTTTCATCTTTACCAGTAATTCTAATTTTTCGTAATATATGTTTCCAGTTCTCACCTTCTGTATTTGCCCTTTTGTCTTGCATTTTAGTTGCTTAATTTTGTTTATTGGTTTTTTAAAATACATACTTCTAATTACTAAATTCAACCATGATTTCAGTTGTTCAGTTGTTGTTTTCATTATTTAATCTTGTTTTTTTATTAATTAAGATAGACTAGTTTATGCTGCAGTAGCAAATATAAAATCTCTGTTGCTTAAAGTAACAAAATGTATATCTTGTTACTGTACATAACTATCTTGTGTTGCCAGTGGAGTCTTGCTCATTATAGCCAGTGATGAATCAGTCAGCATAGCAAACATTGCCAGTCCAGTGCCAAAGAAAAATATGACTTTTATGAGGTTTGTCATTGTCAGTGAAATGCTCTAGCTCTGAAATAATGCATATCACTTCTAAGTAGAATTCCTCGACCCAAACTGGTCGTACGGCTCCACCTGACTACAAAGAAGAGGAAACGCAGTCCTACCGCAAGCACAGGAAGGTGTAGATCTGAAAATCTTTGGTAAACAAATACAAGTGGTTGCCCCAGCTTTCATCACACTTTTTTTTTTTTTATAACCACAAGAAAAGACAACCTGTGTTTTCTAAAATTTTCCATTTCATGTAAAAAATGCATTTTAGGGTATGGAGTTCTG